>JAQIXS010005461.1:0-12573 GCA_034700785.1 Rossiulus vilnensis
AAAATGCGAAAGTAATACTGTAAAAAATTCCCTTTCTAATCTTTGGGAAAAAAATTAAAAATTTAAGGAAAACAACTGAGAGGTTGGGAAAAACCAGCGCATTTTCCTATGTTTTACAATTTTATTCATGGACATCAATGACCTGTAGACACCACGAGAAAATCAGACATTCAAAAAATTGTTTTTAAATTAGTTCAAGTTTGATAAGTAGTAAGTAGTTTATTATGTTATGGGACATTTAGAAATACACTGAGAAACTGACGGAAATTACGTGAGTTTTAGAAATTCTGAGTTTAACTATAGAATTGTAGACTTCAGCGAGGTTGCTTTTTGGTATACCGGAAAAACGCGATGCTATTCCGGAATTAGCCTAGAGAAAAACCTTGGGAAAACGGAACTAAAAAGAAACTTTGGTAGGAAACAAAGGGGGGAAAATACGCCTAGCAAACTGGGCTTCCACGGAGGTGGGTTAATGACGAACAGCAAAGAAATTCGGTACAATGAACAATAAAAATAAATCATGGGACCATTCTCCGGAATAAAGAGCGAGCTGTGGCGCCACCTACAGCGGTTTGGCGACGTGGGTGTTCCGGTTTGACCAGTTGGAGTCACGATGCACCCCTTCCCTTTAGGAGGGGCAACAACTCAGCCATGGACAGATGGGAACTGGAACGCTCATAAAATCCCCAAACTATGGGAATTCCTAAATAAAAAAAGAGCCAAAGAGTGGAGCAATCTTCAGGCCTGGAGCCTCCGACTTAGCCTAAACAGTTAACAATTTTTGGACAATCGTTGGAAGGATACAATACGGGCCAATCACGTGATGTGGACAACCCCATTAACCGTCGCCAGAGGGCTTCCTGCCAATGAATTCCCAGCCACTGTACCTCCTTAACCTCAAGTTTCTGGAACATTCAACCAAAAATTACGCAAAAGGTAGCTGGATTTGACCAGCCATTGTTAAAACATCACAACAATGCCGAAAGCCTTTCGAAATGCTGCAGGGTGCGCCCTCTCCAACAATGGTGTGTCCACAAAATGGCGAATTGTCACGTGACCTAGGTATTGACCATGAGAAAGTCACATTTCACTACTTGAAAATTAAGAAACTCATGCATCGTCATGAACATGAATTTCAATTTTGTTTTGAAAAGGTGGGTTTTCGAACGTGAGTTTTCAAAGGAATTTGAAATCATTTGGTTTTTCGAGTTTAATACGAAAATAACTTTTTAAACACTAGGATGACTAATCATTTCCGAAAACAAAATTGACTAGTTTTATAATAAACTAAAAAACATAATAAATGTATAATATAATAGGCACTAAAATATATATTTATAATAAGCTAGGCGTATATAGTGATAAATAATTTTAACGGTGGTAACGACGTGTAACATTGAAAAAATGAACCGCATGAAAAGTGTTCCAAAATATGGATCAATTATTGGGAATGGTGAAAATTGGGTGAATTTTTGTGCTGAGTTTCAGAATTATAAAGCAGACATAAAGGAGGGGGGGTTGGTAAATATCTGAAATTCATGAATATTCCAGGACGTCCTTTATGGATGGCCCCTTAGGACCACTACTCTTCAAGGGGGCAGCTGCAAAGCATCGGTGTCGTCGAAGTTACCTTGGAACTCGTTCAACAAATAAAAAAAAATTATATGAAAAAACGGAAGTGAAACATTTGCTGATACCGATACCGTAGGCAAACGCATCCATTACCCCCACAGCTATTAGTGCGAATTGTTAAGATAAGATTACCAATACGAGTACATGCACTCGTTACCGGGAGGGAGTAGAGGCCAAAAGTCATGACATTAGTTCAGGGTTACCCCTTTTTCAACTTCTTAGACTTTACAGTTTTTTGGGGGGAAATTCCTGACCAATGGAAATGCAAAAACATTCAATGTTCCAACCCATTGAGGTGTCAATCAAGGAATAATATTGGGCTGATGGATTAAATTGCAATCCCCCCCACCACATGGCATTCAACTTGCTTGCTGAATTGAATGTTACAGAACGTCCGAAATTGTTGTTTTTTTTCATGTATTTTTAATTTCATTCATCCACAATTCCAGGTCTTCCAGCTTAGGGGGAACCCTGTAGCTACGTTTGGAAGCTGCCAAAGCACCGTGTGAACCTGCAATATGAAAATTTGATATTGCCTTCGCCCAACCGAAATGTGCGACCTCCTTTTTGTGAATTGCGAGGGTCAGTCGAAGGGGGTGAGGTGAAGGCAGGTGTCGCATTTTCACCAAAACCACGCCTAATCACTACGCAGAGACCAGTCTCAACTTTTCAAGCCACAGGTAAAGGACGTACTAGAGAAAATTCACCTGCCCCTTTACCACAAAGCGTCCAGATGGAGTCCGAAATGTTTTCATTTTCACTTTGAAGCAGGGTTAGAAAAACGTCAAAATTGAACACAAAATAACGCCTTATTTCCACATAACATGACATCAAAGCTGATGTTAACACTGATCATACATTCTAGGAATATTAAAATACTAAAAATGACGACATTGCAAGGGGGAGTGGGCGTTGGTGTTAACTGATCGTTGTACAGTGTATATAATTGAAATATGTTTAAATTAAAAATGTGATGATTTATAGTTAAAATGTTTTAATTTGGAGTCCTATGAAGGCGTTTTTCAAAAGTAAGTTATCATACTGATATCATTAGAGAATCACATACAGTACTTTATCTTTTTCTCCAGGTTCCATTCACAAAAATTGACGTCATAATCAGGTACTGCTTTAGTCGTCAGTGATAATAATGTTATTGTCGCAATGTGGACCCTACACGATCATTAATTATTATATGATCATTCCTAATGACATTACCAACAAGCATTACTCCTTGATTACTTGTCAGCCGTACACGATCAACAACAACAAGCAATCGTTCCATTTCAATTTACCTCGCGCGATCGTAAGCAATGTCATCCTTAGGAGGTAATGACATTAGTAATGATCACCCAAGGTCTGCTTTCCATTTCAGTTTACCTTACGCGATCATTAGCAATATCATTCCCAGAAGGTAATGTCATTAGCAATGATCGCGTAAGGACTGCTTATGAAGATCATTGAAGCGCATCATATGATGTAGTGATGACGAGGGTGAAAATCATCCGGTTAATCATCTTTATTCAAGTTCAATTCATCAAGTTATCCATCAAGTTAGGTCGTCGCGCGTGCGACGCATTCCTTCAACTTCCAGACTCCAGTACGTCCTACAAGTGGACCATGTGTAGGGTCATGTGCCAGTGCTGAGAGCATCACAACTTCAACTTCACAGACTCCTTCACAACGTCAGTATTACTGACAGTATCCTCACAAACACCTCAAGACGGCATGTATTCCCAGTACTCAAGAACTGCTCCCACCGGCAACGTAATTACAAATTGACCGTTTTTTAACAATTTAAATTCGAATTGGCCGAAATCGAACGACCGTTAGGCTTCGGCCAAAATCGTCCTTTATTTTATGGGGTTTTCTCCGTGAATCTCGACCTCCCAAACTCCCCCAAAACGACATTAAGCGAGGGGTGACTTACGGGGTGCGGGGCCCTGAGCACTCGATGCACGCCCGCGATCTGGTTGACGAGCGGAATGTTGACGTTGAAGGTGTAGTGCGGAGGCCTGGCCGGCTCCGGAAAGTTCGTGCTGGCCGAAAAAGGATCCACGTCGTTCAGGTACTGGACGCGGCACGTAAGGGTCTCCATGGTGCATCGGGCGGCGACGGCAGCGGCGCCCGAAGCACGGCCGGTGAGCGAGAAACGAGCGAGCGGCGGAGAAAGAGAGGGATAAAATCCAAGATCGCGGACGCGGAGCAGCAGACACAACCTTCGGCGCCTGCGTCTGGGCCGAGACTGACGGTTCACGGCTAGCCGGCTCGGCGCGGCGTTTTGGACTACTTTCTCAACCGTGAGCAGGCTGCTGGGTTGGGGTTGACTTTGCCTGAGCCGGCCGCATCACCGTATGCATCTCCGCGGATCAAAGCGCCAGCACGCGGCATCCGTTCGAATATTGAGATTAAAGTCAATGTACCATGCAACAAAAATCTTCACTAATTTTTGACTTATTTATTTACCTGCCTAATTAGGCCTGTGTCGATATCTCTTTAAGGATGAGCCAAAAGCATGCCCACCATGCCAAAATTATTACTGGCACATTTTTTGCTTCAAATATTTATTATAATTGCTCAATTTATTTTTACCAATGTAGAATTGGTCGTCCACTGGGGTTTCAGCTTTTGTTTGTAATTTCAAAATGCCCCGTTTATTTATGCAAAAATTCAGAATTTTGAAAAAAAAATTACACGTCCACCTGAAATGGGGCCTCTCTGCATTATTCAAATTTCTTAATTTAAAAAAAAATAAACGGGGCGTTTTGAAATTGTAAATCAAAGCTGAAACCTTACTGGACGACCAATTCTGCATAGGTAAAAATAAATGCTTAATTAAAATAATTTTAAAATATTTTTTTAAAATTATTTTAATTAAGCATTTAAAAGTTTATAAATTTGAAAACAGAAACCGTCGAAAATATTTTTTTAATTTTGATTTTTTTGACAAATAAATGGAGACATTTTTAAAGTATAAACTGAGGTCCTAGTGGACCACCAACCATGCACTGTGGGTGAAAAAATTAGCAATTATAACAATTACTAAGTGCAAAAAATGGGGGGGCCTTGCATGGTAGGTATCCTTGTAAATTCAGCATTAGGGAAAAGTTTTCGCTAAACCATGTCAAAGCGTTTAATATTATTGACATCTGCTAAATCCCAAGCTGGCGTTTGTAAAACCGAGACAGCATGCATCGAGCGCCACCAAACGACGTTTTCGTTTGCAGTGAACGGATGTCACTAAACCACTTCAATTGTTATTTACAGTTCACGCGCGAGGAGGCATCGCCCTCGCCATCTAGCGATCGCAATGCGAAACAGATTGCTGGCGTACAGGGTACATCAGAAATACACGAAGGCCGCTGGTACAGGGTGTCCCAATGGAGCAAAAACTAATATTTAATTCAACGCTCGTTTGATGGACTAAACCTAGACGAGTCCAGGAAGTCGCGTTCTGGATCCCGCTTCCGGGCCCCGAGCGAATGAGGCTAAACTATTAAAATGTAGGTCATTCAATTACCACGTAGCAAAGTTACGTACGTCTAAATTTAGATTGGCTTCCTAATTCTTGCCATGGCTAAACAGTTTAAAACAGCAGAGCGAGGACACCTCAGGGTCGTTCATAAAGTACGTTCCGGACGGGAATTTACAAATAGCAAACGATCGTGATCTATAGGTGTTAACGTTCTGGGGCTATAGATTGCAAGGGGCCGTCCATAAAGAACGTCCGAATTTTTTAAAAAAATGGATATTTGTGAACGAAAACGGGGACATTCGGGTATTAGGAGATGTCGGAAAAAAGCGAATTCGGACGTCCACGTTTAACAGAGATTTTAGAAGAGAGTTTAACAGTTTCCAAGTACCAAACATGTATGAATGGATAGTGAACTAGAGGGGGCAGGAGTCAAACCGTTGTTTTTAATAGACGTTATATATGGACTGCCCTTAAACAGCTATGAAATTCAACTCATTCCGTGTTTTGGGATTTTGTCAGTTTAGTTGGCAACTGATATCTCAATCGTCTCATCTTCCCAATCATATTTTAAGCTCGACCTTGGCACAATAGTGAAGTAAAAAAGGTCGAAATTGAGAGTTAAATATGGGTAGACAGAATCCAGAGATCCCCATTTTCAGTTTAATGATCTGTTTTACTTTTATGCGTCAACAAATGACGTAATTTTAAGCAACGGTTAGACCTACTTGGAGTTAATATTTTTCTAGATAAAATCACAGGTCTAATGCCCTAAATTGAATGTTGTTTTTATACCGAATTGTGACGTCATGTAAATTCAAAAAGTGACGATATTTTGTTTGGGTTGAAATAAGGTGTAATTTCCGTCTGAATTAAAAACATTTTAACCATGCGACACAGTACTCACATGTTTGCTTGAAATGTTTATTATAATTGCTAAATTTATTTTTTTCCAATTCAAAAACTTATAAAAAAAATGAAATACACTTGAATTATTTTTTACAATTTAAAGTTTTTTAAATAAACAAATTAATTTTAATCTTGAAAAATTAACTTTTTCCAATTAGATAAGCATTTTTAAAAAAAAAAAAAAAACATAAATAAACTTAAAACAAACCGTAATCTCCGATGCCCATCTTCAGGGTTTCAAACAGGTTTTTCCTACCTGTTGTTGGAGGTTGCATTGTGTTGTTTTTTTCCACTTTTTAAATTTATACAATATTTAGTATTTTATAGAATAAACGGAACGTTATAAGATTTAAAAAACTAACTCAGACCCTAGCGCACGAACAATTCTACACAGTAAAAATAAATGCAGCACTTATATTAAGCAAAATGCGTAATTTTTGCACGAATCCTTTTGGGTCACCTCAAACAGCCAATTTTCTTATTGATGTCTTTGGCTCCAGGGCTTCTTTCATCATCAAAAGCAACAAAACACGCCACAAAATCAAAACTGGTTGTGTTTCACTCACCCTGTTTGTCTCTGGGATGATTGTGATGTTACCCTTCATAGGCACCTGCTCCCTGATGCGCACTCCACTTAGGTCGATTTCCTCCGTGTAAGTCTGCAGTTCCGGCGCCAGGGCCTTGCTCTCCCTGATGCGCACAGCGCTGGAGTCGATCTCCTCCGTGTACGTCTCTAGCTGCGACTGCTGGGCCTTGCTGTCATGCACCTTGACCTTGTGGGCCTCCACCTCCTCCACTGCGCTGGAGCTGGCAGACACTTCCTCCTCTGACTCCTCCTCAGACTCCTCTGAACTGCAGCCCTCCTCCTTCAGCTCCAACCTCCTGTTCAGCTGTTCATCCTCAGAACTGTCCACGTCTTTCTTCAGGTGCAGCACTGTAGGCCTCACCGGAGGAGCTTCTCTGCCACCGCCCACGACATCGCCCAAGACGTCGTCTATGTCCTTGCACTTGCCGATGAACAAGCCAACGGTCTTCTTGGCGGCCTCCCTGTGTCCTTGCCACTCATCCTGCTCCAGATCGATTTCTGGGGGTGGAGCAGAGATGATGATCATCCTCCTGTCGTTGCTGAACCTTCTCTCAAAGTCCTCAAACGTTCTCTCTCCAGCAGCCTTTTCGTCGCCCAGGAGACTGTCGATGTCCTTCATGTTGCTGATGAACTTCTCTTTGCCCTTCTTGGCGTTGCGGCAAGGGATTCTGCTGCCGCTAGCTTCTCTCATTGTTTTCTGGCCAATGGCTTTGGCTTCCGGAATCTTACCACGTCCATCCCTGCTCGAATGCCATTGGTCATCCATGTTTTCCTCTGGGTTGGACCTCTTCCTCATTGCTCCTTGTTCATCTGGAACATCCTCCTCACCGCTGTCCTCTTCGGAAGAAGTTTCGGTCCTTTGCGGTTGGATGAGACTGGCTTTTGGTTGATGACAGTTCCTCTTCACTGGGATGCCTGTGCTCCTGACCCCACCTCCGGTCTTGGGAGGCTGACCCTTATCGTCCAGGACGTTTTCCTTGGACCGGCTCCTGGAAACGTGCCGGATGCCACCTGGAGACTGCCGCCGGTCCTCTCCGGAGCTTCCTCCTCTGGAAATCTGGACATCCCCAGCATTCTCGTATCGCCTTCTGCTACTGGGCTTCTCGTCCAAGATGCTTTCCCTGGAGCCATGCCTCGAAGGCCTAGGCGGTAAGTCATCCAGAACTCCTTCCATAGATCCATTGCGCTTCAATCCCTTGTTCCTCCAACCTTCCGGATGCTCATCCAGAACCCCCTCCAAAGAGCCATCGCGCTTGAGGCCCTTGTTCCTCCAGCCTTCCTGACTGTCTTCCACGTCCAACAGGTTTTCGTTGGAGGAGGATGAGCATTTCTTGCGGCTTCTGGTAGCACTGCCATTGTCTTCGTTGTTAGACATCATCCTACTTCTTGGGCTGCGTCTCTCAACAAGATCTTCTCGGCTGGATACACGGCTTCTTGGCCTGTCTTCCGACTCTCTGGATCCATGCCTCCTGTCCACCAGGTCCTCCTGGGAAGATCCCTTGTTGGAAGGGGTTCTTTTCTGGTTGCATTCTGCTGACATCTTGCTCCTGGAGTGTGATTTGCTCAGGGATCGTCCTTCTGACTCCCGGTCGTGGTTGATCTTGGACCGAGAATGGGTCCTGCAGATCTTACGTTCTTGCTCAGACTCTGATGAGCTGCTGCTGCTGTCCATGGCCTTCTTGCGGCAGTCTGCCGATGCCGGATCTAGCATGCCGTTCCTCGATCGTGATTTGGTCAAGGTGCGCTTGTCCTCATCCGATGTCAGCCGGTTCCAAGATTTCGTCTTCTTCAGGCCTGGAGGTCGGTCCTCCACAGACCTGTTCATGTTGAGGACTGACTTTCTGAACTCCTTGTTTTCTGCTTCGCTATTACCGGCAGGACCCGGTTGGCCAACCCCGTTCTGTAACTGGTTGGGCTTCGCTGCAGCACACCCTTGCTGATGCTGGCCTCCATGGGGCTCTTGCACCATGCCCCTTGGACTGGTGGGCGACCTGGGTTTACCAGAAATGTGTCCTTGCTGCTGCTGCTGATGGGCACCAAAAACTCCCTGCTGATGCTGCTGACTTCCGGAAGGACTTTGCTGTAGCGGGCTTCCAGAAGCCTCTGGTATAGGGCTTCTGGGGCTAGTGGGAGACCTAGAGGCCTTACTGTCCTCATGGCTGCTCTGACGACTGCAGGGTCCTGCTGATGATGGCGATAGGAGCTTTTTAGGAGGGCTGGGGTCGCTTCTGTTAGCATAACTTCTCACCGATGAGGTTGCAGCAGACCGGCACACGGTAGCGCTGCTGTGGTACGGGCTCGTATAGCGACCGTAGTACCTGTCATAGTAGCCTGGGCTGGGTTTGGTGATGGCAGTGGAGGAAGTGAACCTGGATCTTTCTCTATCGGGTGCCAGGGGCTGTGGCGGTCCCGCGACATCTTCGGCTCCGGTCTGCACAGCGGCATCCTTCTTCTCGTTCCTCATCTTGGAGTTGCGCTGAGGACGCTTGGAGTTGACCGTGGCAGAGATGGACTTGGAGTAGTCTCCAGGCGGAAGTGGTTTCTGGGTGGGAGAGGTGGATCGGCTTATCATGTAGGTGCACACCGCATCTTCGTTCTGGCTGTCGCTGTCCGAAGACGAGGAGTCGTCGGAAGTGAAGTCTGCTGGGGCTTTGCACTCCTTGGACTTCCGGTGCTCGGACTTCACGCTGGCAGGGGGACCTACAGAAGAGTCCATGCCAGGGGCCCTGACACTGCTCCTGGTGGCAGTTCTCATCGATGAAGACGGTACCGTAGGTTCTTCCCGGCTTACACTTCTGGAACGGTAAGGATGGACACTGTAAAAAATGACTCAATTCGATTTTCAAACAGCCTTATGTCACAGATGCCACATTTTGTAAGTACACGTCTAAATACAATTTACACAAACTGGGCAAACACCCATCATTGCTCTATGTCTTGCTCTAAATCTTTAGCAGTTACCTTGAGTAACTGCTCCTAGAGTATGACGATGAGGAGGAAGCTCCACTGTCACGCCCCCTAGCGATGCTTCTTGTGGCGTAAGTCCTAGGGGTGCTGCAGTTGTTCCTGGTGTAGTTGGGTGTAGCAGACCCGGAGTGTCCCCCATAAGGGCCTCCAGAGTACCTGGGCGTTTCCGCCTTCTCGGGCCTTCTGTAGGCGGAAGTGTAGCTGCCGGAAGTGGGCTGGTAACCGGAAGTGCCCTGCCCATAGCGTCCCCTGCCGTAGTCGGAGGCGTAGCCGGTACCGGAACCGGAAGCGTAGCCAGAGTGGCCGTAATCGGAGCCGTAGCCTGACTTTTTGTAACCGGAACCGGAAGTGTAACCAGATCGGCCGTAGTCGGAAGCGTAGCCCCCGGATCCTGAGCTGTTCATGCGGACGTAGTCCTTGGAGGGGGTGTAAGGGGCCCCTGCCACCGAGCTGGGTCGGTCGTAAGGGGACGAGGGGTAACGCTCAGTGTAACCCCGATGGTAGGAACTCTGGGGGGCGCCACTTCCGTAGCTGCCGTAGCCCAGGTTGGAGTAACTTCCGGCGGACGAGTAGCCATGGCTGGACAGTTGCTGCAATGGAAAATAAAATAAAAAACATCTTAAACTTCCTTTAAAACACTCATGCCTCACTTTGCGGCCTAGACAGGTTCATGGAAATTGGGCTGTAAAGCGAAATGCCGTACAACGAAACGTGTTTTACACACAAACTATGGAAACTACGTTCCGAATCTCATTAAAAAAATAGAAAATTGCTCAAGTTGTTGGCTAAAAATGTATACATTTAAATTTGATATCAAACTGATATTCCATAACGCTCAAATACATATACTCATGCACAAATATACTGATCATATATTGAGATTGGTAAAAAATGTAGTGATATCACAAACCATACTGATATCACTAAGGTTATGATGATATTGAAATAGAACCATACTGGCATCAGTCTAAAATCATACTTATACGAGTAGAGAAATCACATACTGATCTTTTCTGCAGGAACTGCCTGAAAAAGAAGGTAGGCATTGCCTCAAAGTTGACATGCTATCAGTGATTGCTAACAGCTGGGTTTCCCTTAAACTTAATCGTCGATTATTGTCCTATTTACGGTAATGCAACAGATATATATATATATATATATATATATACACTGGTTTTGGGGCTACTAATATCAGTATAATTATTGATATCACTATTAATAGTAGTTTTCGGTACTACTAATATCAGAATGGTTAGTGATATCTCTACATTGTTTATTAATACCATTATATGATCAGTATAATTGTACTGATATCTACTGTACTAATTATATTGATCTTTCCTCCAGGGTTAGCAGAAAAAATGTCATTTCGAAATAAGGAAACGGGCCAAAAACTGATGTCGCAATGTGCACAATGTGCCAGTCTATTTCCATCATTAAATGACATCACATTTCCTTAAACATGACGTCATTTTTGGGGCATTAGACGTACATCATTTATTTTAATAGATCACAAACTCATTGTTTTTTTTCTTAAATAATGACATCATTTGAGAAATTCTGCTATTTGCTAGTCATTAAACTGGAAAAAGAACGTCGCTTTATAAATCAAGATGTTGTTCATTCATGAAAGCTGCATAAATGACGTCATATTTGTTTACCATTTACTAAATTTGTGGTTGTTTTATAGGAGATTTCCTACCCCTTCTCTAACCTCCAAGGTCCAAAACCGTTAAGAAAAAACCGGCCACTGCCGGTTGCACTTACCGTGGTGTAGCTCGGCTTCCGGTTCGCGCTGGCCGTGGCCCCGCCATATCCGGTTCCTCCGTACCGGTTGGTGGACATCTGAAACGCAAAAGTAATCCGTCAGGTTCGTCCTCTGAGTGCTGAAGGGGGCGATTGGGTGCCAAGAGGCCACTTCCGGTCGTGCAATGGCCGACTTCCGGGTGCGGTAAAGTCGATTTCGATTTCGGATTTCTCGATTTTACACACAGGTTTCGTTTTTCGACAGAGAATGAAGGAAGGAAGGACGAGAGAAGATATGTTTAGGAGTTTCTTCTTGGCTCTGGATTATTTTCAGTTTCTGTTTTTGGTTTCTCGTTTTCATGCGTGCCAACAGTTGTTTAGCCAATGGCGTGTTTCAGGGGGGGTCGAAAAGGGTTCCTGTGCCAACAAAATAAAAAAGGGGACCGCATCATCCGCATTAATAAGTCGTTTGAAATACAGTCAAAAATAAAGGTCATCTTGGAACGCAAAATGGCTGATAAAAAAGGGTGGCCAAGAACAGTTAGAGGATGTCCATCAATAATTGGGGACAAATTCTTTAAACGCATGAAAAATGCACGGAATTAGCTTGCCAAGTCATAACATCTTAAGTGCCAGACCCCCTAAATACGTTTTCTCAGCTTAATTCATTGTAGATGCCACACTGATAGGCACCCTTTCGGAGTCATGTCGTCATGTTTAAAACAATTCCAGCTCGTTTAACGAGCTGTTAGAAGCAACGTCCCAAAATGACGTCATGTTTAAAGTAATTTTACAAAGTGACAAAAAAAATCGCTAAAAATTGTTAGAATTTTGATAAAAAACCCTAAATACGCGAATAACCCCCTCTTGCCCCCATTTTGAAATCATTCGCGTGGACGTGACAGCAAACCTTGGTAAGGTGGACACGAATAAAGGTTATTCAGTTTTGAACCCTTACGTGTGGTTTCGACAGAAACAATTATTTCACTAAGTTCTTGTTTATGATTTCGTAATTAAACGCCATTAGGGCAGAACGTCTGAAGTTGTCGTTTGAACGAAATGAGATTAGTGCAATTAGTAGTCCCAAAAACCACTATAATAGTGATATCACAAAGTATACTGATATCAGTACTCCCATACCAGTAGAGAATCACAAACTGTGTATACTGTTTTGTTAAGTGGAATAAATATTTTATTATTATTATACTAATCTTTTCTTCAGGACTCTCCTACTATATGGATATGGACTAGAGGGGGTGGGGGT
>JAQIXS010005462.1:0-12573 GCA_034700785.1 Rossiulus vilnensis
GGATATTTTTAACTAGAAATAAAAAGAATAAGGTTCGTGGGCTCAACGTAATCTGACACCTGTTCATCAACCGTGACCTGGACAGCACGGCTCCCGTAATCCCCTCTCGTCCAGTGACTGCAGTTTCCACAGAATTCTGCTCAAAAGCCCAACTATGGGTTACTTTTGTAGGGGCGCCCCACACACATAGGGTTCTTTCAGCGCTCGGACGGACCAGCAACATCCGCGCCTTATCGAGACTCGAACTTAGGTCGCCTGATTTTGAAACCTCCCACGTTCCTTATTCTGGCCTCCGTCGCTGGATTACAGGAACGAGCCACCATTCCCGGCCTCTCACTCTACTTTTAAAACTTCAGGTCTTTCACAATGCGGGAAAGCTGGAGGGGCAGCTTACCTTCACACCCAAGGTCACTGAGCACATGCCTAACAATAAAACTGGTTGACAACTTCAGGGACGAAACCTGAACTTTTCGCAAATTATTTGCGCTCTTTGTGAAAGCACACATTACTGGATGTTTTCCAAAACAAATAAAGAGCAGAGTAATTGTATATTATAATCCCTTGTACTCCATACATTTTTATAATTAATGTAAAAGTCCTTACAAAAGTAAGTGCCGGATTCATGGACACCCTGTATCCCAGGGTGAAAAACCTGAATATGGCCACATATGGGGTTTTATATTAAATATGGTTTTGCCATACATTAAAACGTTAGATAATGCCAATATGCCAGCATACTGTACATGGCCACATACAGAAAATGTTCTGATGGCATCCTGAGACAAAGACACATATGGCCGCATGCTTGGCCATTTATGAAAAAATACTTCATCCTAAACGTATTTTATTCAATATGTGAATTTAAAGCTGAAAACAAGTCAGCCTTTAAATGTAACTGAGCTTTGCTAGCGTGAGTTTTTTTCACTTATAAACACAGGTGTTTTTTTTCCATAAATGTAAAATTGTTAATTTTGAATCTAACCTGTTGTGATACTTTTAAATTATACACCACTTAAAATCCTTTAATTACGACGTTGCATTGTCAATGTGATTGAACATGCATACAGTATACAGACACGCTCGTTGCTGCTCGCTTTCTATAAGCAAATTAATACATGTCAAAATACATTTCCCAGGTCTGGAAATTAGAGTAAAATATGACCATATACGTAAATATTTGTTGACAATGGATTTTATGGACATGCATGTATATACAGTATACAGTACATGCCTATTGGACAGAAATGTCCATTTGGTGGTTTAACCATTTATGTAATAATTCATACTTGTCTATATATGTCCCATATTTAACTGTACCGTCTTGAATACAAGGTGGACCTTGTATTCAAGGCGGAAATGAAATTGCATACCATCTCTATTCCTAAACATGATAAAATGGCAACCTTATTTTTTTAACGTACTGCAACGTTTCAAAACTGGAGGTAAGGAAACAAGGGTGGTCATCGTGCTTCGTTCGCGTTCTTAAACTGACCAGTTGAAAGCCCGCCACAACGGCTGCAAACCCAGCACTTTCTGTTTCCATGACGACGCTCGGTGTCACCTGGGTCCACTCTTCCTTTCGCTATCCATGGCAAAAAGAGGACCCAAAAACAATTACTTGGCAGTAATTGGGGTCGAGAGAGTCGTTTTAGAAATTAATTTGGGATTTGGTCAAGCCAGACACGCTAAACAAAGTTATTATCGGGTGCGATCCGTTTAAAGCACTTCTCCACAGCGCTGTCTTCCATGAATGGTATTGCGCAAAAGTGCGATAATTTAGAAGTTTTTTTCCATTTAAAAAACGCGCAAATGCTGCAGAAAACTCACTAAATTCTACCCACTTGAATAATAGATTACACACTCTGGTAAAAAGATCAGTATGTCATTGTCTACTGATATTAGTGATACCACCATGTTTCATACTGATATCAGTATGCTTAGTGATATCACTATCAATAGCTGTGTTTGGGACTACTAATACCAGCGTAGTTAGTGATATTACTAAATTTTGTACTAATATCCCCACATACCAGTAATGAGTATATTTGTACTGATATCCACTGTCTACCGATCTTTCCGCCAATGGTGTTACAGGCCAAGGTGAGACCCATGGTGCTGCCACCTATATGATGAAGTCAATGCGCAGTATCTAAGGGAATTTGTGCCTAAAACACGAAGTAAAAAACGAACAAGCGCTGAAGTTTACCTAGTGTATTATCTCAGTAACTTGAAACTGAAGCACTGCATTCTATATTTTGTGCTGGAAGGAGATATAACTTGCACGAGGAAATCTTAGAAACACCAAGTACTTTGGTAAATAGAAATTTCTTATCTCCAAAATTGCATGTGGAACTCAAGAAAACGCAGTAAACACAGACAGGATTTCATTACAGAATCGTCATTTTACTGCATTTTTTTTTTTGCAGCCAGGGTTCTGCAGAATTTTTTTTCGATAAATGACAGCTTAGCTTGTTATATTTGAAGACACTACCGGTGTAGTAAATGAGACACGATAACACCATCCATGATCCCATAAAACGGCGCCTGCTGCATTAACAGATTAACTCAGGATATAAATTGAAATTGAAAAAAATATATCAATACACGTCTCAAACGTCACGATATGAAGCCTATTAAATATAACTTAATAAAATCGTTATATTGACGTATTACTGCAATTCGGTCTATGTGCCACTTGGATCAGTGGTCGTTATTGATGGGCTGGACGTCTGAATTTGCTGACAATTAACGATCGTCCAATTTGTGAGCACTAGACGTTTCAAAAGAGTTTTCAAAGACAAACCCAATTTTAATGAATTTTTTCCCATGGTATTTTTTTGCAGATCATGCGATAATACGGTGTGATAAAGTTTATGAAACTGAACTTGTCCCTGAAAAAAACCTTAAAGCTAAGTAATTTCTCTAAATAATGTAGTTCAAGTTGTATTACAAGGGATATATTTTGAATCGAATCATCTATTTACCTTGCGATGCACAAAATTGGAGGACGTCAGCGAAGAACAGTTATCAGGATATTTGCGAAAAGATTAGCAAAATCAACTATCTTCCAAATTTCAGCAGCATACACGCGAAATTGTTTACAGAATTTTTAGCTGATTATATGTATCATTTTTAGCAGTATATTTCAAAAACGTTTAGCAGACTATTTGAGAAATTTTAGCAAAATTTTAGCAGAATATTAGAAATACTTGCGAAGAGCGGCCTTTTTAGGCCGCATAAATAATTTCACAGTTTAGCATTATACAATTGTACATGCAACGTTTCAGCAGACTGTTCGAGAAATTTTAGCATACCATTTAAAAAAAATTGCATAAGGTTAACAAACTATTTATAAAAAATAGCAATATATCCGTAAAACTTAGCAGAATATCCCAACATTTGCGGCCTTTTTAATTGCGGTTAAAACAGTTGCTAGCTAGCAGAATTAAAATTGTGAAAAATTGTGAAGTGGATATACGCTGCTCATTGGTTTTCTAGATAAAAAATGTCGGCATTCTTCTCAACTTTAACGATCAAACCAAAGTCATGATTACACTAATGGTTAAACTGAACTGTTGTAAACAGTTAATGAAGCAAACCTTATTGAGAGCCATCACATTTTACTCAACACGCCTTCCCCCTTCCCCCCAAGGCTGTGAGACCCTGAGCTTCAGTTGACATCTGGTTCACAAGGACGAACCTCTTAAAATCATCAAGGAAATGGCTACGGAGAAGGACATAAGGCCAGAACCATTGAGGCTAGTTAGGCAACATAAGAAAATCGTATTTAGGAACCTTGTCTCGGATCCCTTGCCGCATCTTCTCCCTCTCCTCCTCCATTTTTCGGTGCTTCTCCTTGCGTCTCTCCTCGGCCTCTCTCAGCACCTCTAGCCGCTCCTGCTCCGCGGCATCGTCGGCGTCCTTATCACCACCTCCTTCTTGATCACCTCCTAATCCTGAAAAACAATGATCAAAGGTAAGTTTCTCGTGAGTACCACTTCGATGCAACGTCCTTGTAGGCAACGCTATGTCCAGCCACTGGCGTTAGCGCATGCGTGGTTGCATGCCTCTTGCGATACTTTCTAAATAAGCTGTGAAATCACCAGTTTACAACATTCGAGGGAGAGGGGCGATCACATTATTGAGGATAAATTTTACGTAGGTCTACAAAAAATTGTAATTCTTTATCAATCCTCAATTGGAAGATTTCGATCATATTTAATAATAAAAATCGAACAAAATAAATTTGGAATCATTAATAGAATAAAAGAAAATTAAAAACGGAAGAAAATCTAATGGTGAAAACTTAAGTCCACTCATTCGTTTATAAAAAAATCAAAACAAAATGCGACTCAGTGCCACAAAACCAGATTTAGTTTTGGAAAATTCAGCTGAACTCAATTTCGATATTTTATTTAACGAGAATGCCAGAATTCCATGTTGTCATTCCCATTACGTACTTTAAACTTTCTAAAAAAAAATTGCCAAGTTTATTTTCGGGATTCTTTTTGTGAATGTTGCAAAACTAAGGCTCGATAAAGCATCTCAGCAAACGCCTAAACACTAACCAAGAAACATTATCCCATGGGAAACACATGTTGATTTAACATCATTACAACAGAAATCGCAAACCAAGAGCGTTGGCTTCAAATTACACATTTTAAAGGAAGAACTTTATCCATCCAACCGAAGTGGATTCTGGTCGTCAAAAGACAGGCATAAAACAAATATTTTGAATTGCACAGTTGGGTTATTCTTTCAAATATCGAAATTGAGCTGTTCTAAGAATCGGGCTCAGCATGACAACCGCAATTTCTAAGGAAACCACTCGATGCCTTGCTGTGCAAGCAAAGCAGATTTCAGCCTTGTAGTTATGTGGCAATCAAACGAGAAGGTCTACATAAAAAAAACCGGTCATATATTTTGGAACAAAAGAAAAGAAAACATCGAAAGCGGAGATAAACAACAGCACGTTTGGAAATCGCATACCACTGCTCAATACTATCAAACAAACTCCATCATTGATTGCGAACCATCAACCTTAAAAGTTTTGAAATGTTATTTTCTATGTGATTTTAGAGCCTTGCCACCGTCGAAGTAATTTAAGTGCACATATTCTTCAAACAGCCATTATAGACTGCATTAGGGCCAATTTATGTCTCCCAACTCAAATGACAAATTTCGATACATAAAACAATTACGTGCTTTCAATTCGTGGAATATGAGTAGGGCACTCAATATTTTACGATATTGATGAAGTCAACATCAAAACCCCAGGCACATCCAACGTGGAACACGCACGCTATAGATAACGTGCATATTTCAGTATGATACTTAATAAGGTTTACAGAACCCTGCCCCGTTTATCGGGTCTTACTTTTACATCTCACATATCCTTTAACCCAATATGTATTACTTTACGTGCAATTTCGGTGTAAGGAAAGAAGTCAGTTGATGCAAAGGCGTAGCGCTGCTCTGGCTCACCAAAGGGAAAATGACAAGAACAATGGAGCCGAAAATTAAAAATGATAGGAGCACCTATCGAGCAAAAAATCGTTACAAGAGCACTTAGTTGATATACAACTGCAGAAGGGTGCCGGTACAGAGTGAAAATATTGAAAGCTTTCCAAGTGGAGTTAAAAACAGAAAGAACTGTAATTTGATGAGCTAATACAACCCTGAGTCATTCAGGGGTTTCCCTTGTTGGGAGGGTTAAGGACCAGCCACGACCACATAACAAGACTTCGGATACACTGGCTAGATCCCATGGTCGTGGGGGTCATTTTACATTTATGATCACTACTAAACTAAGTTTGACAAACTATAGTCAATCCAAAACTAGAATAATGCTGGCGAATTCAAATGGTCTGTTTTCCAGATCTTTTATCTGGGCTGGAAGACAATCAATAAGCTGAATTTCGCTCACTGGTTAAGGCTCAGTGCCATTTCAGTTTTGAACAGAATTTAACAATATTTCGCATGAAAACCGAAACTATCAATATATTTAATCATGTTGGATGTTTGTTGATTTCAGGTTATATAACGACCCTCATAAAAAGACCACATACAGGTCGGGGTAAGGAAATATGAGACAGAAATAATTAAAGATGGATGTCAGGATAGTCACCACCCCAACAACAACTGGAATCAGCTCTGTAAAACCACAAAAATCAAAGTACGTCTTTATGACATCAATTAAAAAAACATGCTGACCCTATATCGCGCCATTTTTCTCAGTGATATATTGTGAATATTTGATGATTACAAACAATATTAGTAAAGGGTGTAATTTTCAGCGCATTTCTTAATCTAGAACGACATATTAAAACAAACTGTTGACATGATCTTACATTAAACTTTCAAGTCATTTTGCCTTGAAATTAGACATCATTTGGTATGGAAATGGCTGAAAATGATGCCATAGTTTGAGGACGACTCACTGAGCAGCACCGTCCCATATAAATGAGAAGTGTCTTAATAATTTTACTATATTACATTGAAGGACCGACGAACTTAGCTTCTCACATTAAAGTTCTCAGACTAGAGAAAACATTTTTGCCATAAATGTATTATTCAGCAAGTGTATGCCATTTCCTTAATGCGTATTATGACTAATTTAGAATTCATGAACACATTTTATGTTTGTATACACATGTAATGTTCAGCATATTCAAAATTCAGTCTTATCTGCTTTCAAGATGGGGAGGTAAAAAAACTCCTACAAAGGCTTTATTTTTCGCCCATTTGCCCTATGCCCATCATGTGCCCATGATAGCAGCACCATAGGCAATACGGCAATATGAAAAACCCACAGAACGGAAACCAACAATAATCCAACTAAGGAAAGCTCGCCTGATTGCCGGAAGTGGTGTACCATGACCATTATTTGTGGCGATTGGAACCGCCGTGCTTATGCTGGTAGGCTCGCATGGTTTTGCGGGGATTAGGAAGGCAGTGGCTGAAAGACAAGCAGACCGGAACCAGAAATAGAAGGCGGTGAAAAGGCTTAGCATCCGTACATCCAGCAGCGTGACTAATTCCAACCCACCACTTTCTCGGGATCTTCTGCATCGTGAGTTAATACGTCAAAATGTGAGTCCCATCATCAAAACGCAAATCTATTAAGCCTTAGAGTTATCTGTGATGATTTACAGGGTCTCTACAGAACCTTCAGGTTCTCTACAGAAATTTGCTAAGCGTTAAAGCGAGCCTGAGGGTCACACATACATGTATATGTATTCACAAGAAAGAATACATGTAAACAAATTTTCAACGAAAATTGCACGAAAATAAAAAGGGTGAAAAATCCACACAATTTAAAAACAATGGAAAGTTACCTTCATGATATACTGTACGAAAGTTGTATCTGTTTTGGGAAGAACAGATTCTGACTGTCAGGGCACTTCATGTGCTATGAGGAAAATCTGTAGGATATCCTGAAGTCAATAACTTACGGATCTACTTCTATTACGCATGGCATATTTTTTGTCCTCACTTCATCGTGTTTGTAGAAAAAAAATCTTGCATTTTAAGTGCCATAATGTTATCAGCTATGCAGACATAATTGCACAAGTCGAAGATAAAGTCGTCTTTATCGATCCCACGAGGTGAGCGGCAAGGTACATCATGGCGCCTTAAGATGATATCAAACAGTACTTTAACAATGGATAAGACATCGGAAGATGTTTACTCAATGGAATAACTTCGAATTAAAAAGAATGCTATATTCGTTGCAACTAGTCTTCAAGAATTATTGCGCAGATCAGCATTTACTTAAATTAGGCCTATATAAGACCTCATTTAAATTCTCTTAAAATAAGCTAATGGATGAGTTATTAAACTTGTTACAATTAGAGTATTCTTCGGAGCTTTGACGCTTATTGTATCATCAATTTTAAGTTTGAGCAATTTAAGAAAGGTCAATACCACTACATTCGTAACCATCTAATTGTCACAGATTTACTAATTTAACCAAATATATTTTTCTACACGATTAATTATAAATAGTTTCAACAACTATTTCCCAGCATTTTCATAATAAAATCACATCTATTGATTTTCATTTGATAAAAAGTGAACAATTTAATTAGCTAGCAAAACAAAAATTGGAAATTTACTGAATTCACAAGACCCTGCAGCTTGCAGAGCCCCATGCAAGTAATATGTTCCATTATTTTTAAATGTTTGCTGCTTCTTCTGTCACATTTTTTGCAACAACCCCATATGCACTTCCAATAAGGGAAATCGTTATATTTGGGGAAAATACCGACATTAATGCGCAAGTCAATTTGAAACTGATTCATTAATAAATCAAGGCTTCAGTTTCGAAGAGATTTTACAAGACGCTGCACCCTTCAGAGTCCCATACATTTCATTTATGTATTCTGCATAAATGCAATATTAAGCTAAATGTGCAGCGAATTTACATGATGAAGACTTGTGTCAGAGTTGACTTTGCATGCGCGTGGTGCATAAATAAACGCGCAGCTCGTAAAATATTCATTCTTCAATTATCCGAAAATTTTTGATCCAAAAAAGGTCTGGCTCTTTTCAGGCACACGCATTTATTTACACGAGGTTAAATATTTACTCAAAATCGGGTATATGCCATTAAACGAAGCAGAATGCACTCGTATAATTTACATTTGGAAAGCGGATCACGTCATGCATAGCCCATGCAGGATGTTTCGAATACTTTGAATTAGAGAAATTAAGTTGTCACAAGTGCTGGCATAGTTACACAGTGTTTGATGAAGTATAGAGAAACACGCATTGCCGTCCAGGTTATCAACGCCCTATTTAAACC
Organism: Rossiulus vilnensis; assembly: GCA_034700785.1. Classification (NCBI taxonomy): domain Eukaryota; kingdom Metazoa; phylum Arthropoda; class Diplopoda; order Julida; family Julidae; genus Rossiulus; species Rossiulus vilnensis. Next base: position 8,807 of record JAQIXS010005462.1, read on the forward strand.
GCTCTAGACATTCAGGATCTGGACAGGAAAGATAAATGTGCAACCAAATTTTGGGAATGGAAGGGGGGCGAGATTTTTAACCAGTGTTTCTCTTTATGTATATAAAACACTTAAAATTATTTGTTTTCTTATACTGCTGTTTTCAACAGAATTAAAACTTAAATATAGTTAATTGTGAAACATGTTAAATTCATCATAGTTTTGTAATACAATTGAATAGTGTTGGCGTAACACATACACACTGTAGGTTCAATTTCTGGTGGTAAGATCAGTGTGAAAAGTCATCGTCATATCAGCGCAAATATTACTACGCCACTAAAACGTTTAGTGATATCAGTTGTCAAAAAATCACTATGTCACTATATGCAGTACCTATATATAGTGATATTGCTAAGCATACTGATATCAATAGTTCAGAAAACCATTGTCACTATAAATATAGCGATATCAGTATAGCATCTCATACTGATGTTTTCACCAGGAATAGTACATGTACATGTATATCATGATCTTTCCAGAAAAAAATGTAGGAACAAATAAAGAGGATTTGTGGGTTTCTTTCTGGTCCCACTATTACTGGTTACGTGGCGTTTTGAAAAATGGTAGCATTATATGGAATTTGTTAATTTCTACAAAGGTGTCTGTTTCAAAACACCACATTACCAGCAATGGTGGAATCTTCATTCCTAGATGATGGTGGGAAGACAGTAAGACATGCACATGTTTCCCTCCCACGTATTTCATTACAAAATTTCCTTCCAAATAATGGGGTCTGTCTCATCACAAATATGTACTGTCCAAATCCATTAACACTCAAAGCAAAAATAGCATTTCATTTCTATCTCCCTGTTGTAATCTCGTAAATGCCTTTGATTTTTTAAGGTTATTTTTTATTACCTTTTTTAATAAATAAAGGGAAAATTTTCAAATTGTAGAATAAAATACCTCAGACCTTAACGGACAAACAGTTCTACAACGAAGAAATGACAAAAAAAAAATAGAATTAGCCATTACATTGGAAGCAAAATTTGGACTTTTTTTTCATGGAAGGCATCCTTTTATGTCGGGCTTTAAATTGAATTTTCTCTCCGTCTGCTGCGTTGCGTTGCATGTAAATTAAAACTTAAATACAGTTCACCGTCAACTTTTGAATTCACGTCAGTGTTCAAATGGATGAATAAGGTTTGTAAGGAAATTATTTTTACTATCATAATTTGAAAAACAAAATGCAGTTTTAGCTTTTAATTGTTTTTAAATATTAGGATATTTTTAACTAGAAATAAAAAGAATAAGGTTCGTGGGCTCAACGTAATCTGACACCTGTTCATCAACCGTGACAGGACAGCACGGCTCCCGTAATCCCCTTAAGTCCAGTGACCGCAGTTTCCTCAGAATTCTGCTCAAAAGCCCAACTATGGGCGCCCCACACACGTAGGGTTCTTTCAGCGCTCGGACGGAACACCAACATCCGCGCTTTATCGAGACTCGAACTTAGATCGCCTGATTTTGAAACCTCCCACGTTCCTTATTCTGGCCTCCGTCGCTGGATTACAGGAACGAGCCACCATTCCCAGCCTCTTCATACACTTTTAAAATTTCAGGTCTTTCACAATACAGGTAAGCTGACACTTCTGGATGTTTTCCAAAACAAATAAAGAGCAGAGTAATTGTATATTATTATCCCTTGTACTCCATACATTTTTACAATTAATGTAAAAGTCCTTACAAAGTGAGTGCCGGATTCATGGACACCCTGTATCCCAGGGTGGAAAAACTGAATATGGCCACATATGGGTGCTGTGAGTGCTATCAAGGGATATCACAATAATCTTAAGTGAACATCTATTTGTATATCTGAGAGCTGATATAGGATTCCTCCAAGTAAACATCCACTGGGTATCTCTGAGAGCTCACAGTGATAGTGCCCTCTAGACGGTTAAAACGTGCTGTAAGTGGGCACGGTACTGAGAGTGCTTACGGGGCCGATATACATGTACATCTTTATATCGGAATACTCTTTAGTGGGCATCAATTCGTACCGCTGATGTGCAGGATGTATTATAGAAGGCATTGTCATCAGTTGCGGGTCTAACTTCAGAAGATCCACTCCTCAGAACTTACACCAAAGTCCATTCCAAATGGCGAACCTTGGTCTTAAACAATGGTAAGAATAGCAAGCTATGGTGGATTAGCATGACAAGCAAAAACATCTCACTGGTGAACTCGTCTTCGTCTTCGGCTTCCGCTTCTTTGGCGAGCTCTTCAGGCGTCTTTTTTTTCCGGTTCAGACTGCTCGATTCGAACTGCTGGTTCTGTTCCGCTTCCTTCTCCTCCCGCTTTTTGATACCGTACTGCATATACAAAATTGAAGAAAATAAAAATAAAAAAAATAAAAATTAGTCACTATTTACCATCACCGCTTAGGTGGCAGCACCATCGGAATTAAGTTAAGGTACGAACGATAGCCTACTAATATTAGATTAGGTTAGGTTAAGTTTATGGATTTTCAGACGAGTTGAGCTTTCATTATTTTTCATTTCGGGTGTACATTGAATGCAAACATTCACAAAAATATGATGGCACATGTTTGGGAGGACTGGGGACAAACACAGGGAGGTTATGGATTTTACAACTTTGTGAGGGAGGGGATTAGGCTTATGTGATATCACCCAAATACATGTTTTTAATCAAAACATTGAAAATCCTCGTTTATGGAGTTATTTTTTGTTACAGAACTCGATTTTGGATAGTCTAATGCATTAAATGCGACATTGCATTTTGTTTCATTTTTGTGTGAAATGCAATGAATATACTGCATAAACGAGTATATGCAATGAGTATAATAGGCCTATACAGGGTTTTAATCACTTCTCCCTCATTTTAATTCCTAACAGCTTTATTACTGTGAATATAAAATTAAACCAAGTAGAGCACGCGCAAGAATCTAAGCTGGTTGTAGCCTGTTGAAAAATGTTACGTAATGAGTGTTGGTTTTCCTGATGGGAAATTAAAGGCATTACCAAATGTTGTATTGCTAGTTTATGCATTTTTTACATTAAATTACTCAAGGCTGAGCAAAACGTGCCAATTGAAATGCATATCATGCACAAAATGTCCATACGCACTGTTTTTTTGTTTCATTTACTTAAAATTAATGCAAAATTTAGTTTCCCAAGCGTTGATTTGGTCACCCAAATACTTAAATAATTTTAAATTGTCCTGGTTATTTATAAAAAAACGAAACTTGGAGAAAAAAACGTTATGCGACCTCCGAAAACTGGGCTTTTGCTCTTAATGAAACCTACGAAAATCGGCATCTGAGATTGCAAAACGTTTTCTAAGGTTATTTTTTTATTACCTTTTTTAATAAATAAAGGGGAAATTTTCAAATAGTAGAATAAAATACCTCAGACCTTAACGGACAAACAGTTCTACAATGCGAAAAATGACAAAAAATAGATTTAGCCATTACATTGGAAGGGGGCATCCCAAGTCGGGCTTTAAATTGAATTTTCTCTCCATCTGCTGCGTTGCGTTGCACGTAAATTACAACTTAAATACAGTTCACTGTCAACTTTTGAATTCACATCAGTGTTCAAATGGATGAATAAGGTTTGTAAGAAAATTATTTTTACTATCATAATTTTTTTTTTAAATGCATTTTTAGCTTTTAATTGTTTTTAAATATTAGGATATTTTTAACTAGAAATAAAAAGAATAAGGTTCGTGGGCTCAACGTAATCTGACACCTGTTCATCAACCGTGAC
>JAQIXS010005463.1:0-12572 GCA_034700785.1 Rossiulus vilnensis
TTCGTTGCTGAGAAAAACATCTTTTTCCTGATTCAGGATGGTGAGTCGAATTTTTTGCACTTAAGTGAATAATAAGCATTTGAAGCAATGATTGGCAATGAAACATGTTTTGCATGATGGACATCCATTTGACACCACCTTAAAATAATGAGAATAAAACCATTGTAAAAATAAATAAATACCGAGGTTTGAAAAACCAATGTTTTCATTTATTTATTTACAAACCGTACACCACAGTAATTCGATGGCAACCTTATTTGCAAAGGAAATGCATTGGCAATATACATTTTAAAATGCATTCAAATTGAGACATGTTTCTAAATCATTACATTGTTAAATGCATTTTGAAATAAACTATTTGTAAGAACAGGGGATTATTGACATCCTGATACTCAATTCACCTATTGCCAAACTCACCTGGTTGTTGACTTTGATGGTACAACATGTGACCACTGCAAACGGGCATATGGCAAAGACCAAATTGATGATGCTGGCTCCGACGAATTGTGCGGACTGCAAGAGGTGGAACTTGATGGTCCTGATCCAGAAGCAGGTGGTCAGCACCTGGGTGGCGCACCACACGAGCAGAAAGGGGGCGAAAATGCGCTCGGCCTTGGCCACCAGAAGGCTGGCTTGGCAGTGCTGCCTGTAGAACTCGCTGGCTTCCATTCCCTCTGAACTCTGCAGATCGGCCCTGATCTTCCTGAAGGCGACCATCAGGAGCTGGCAGACGATAGCGTAGAGCGACACAGTCAGCAGATCGAAGAAGTGGAAGTAGGCGAAGGTGAACTGCACGGCCAAGGAGACGATCCTGATCTGCTTCAGGTTCGTGATCAGGGTGGAGCAATTGTCCACCGACTCTCTGAGGGCCCTGGGGTGGGGCGAGTAGGCGATGAGAAATCTGCTGCCGATCTGCATCGCGATCAGACCCACGATCCCGCCAAAGACAAAGCGATTGAGCCTCCTCATTTCCCTTCGGATGACCGGAACATTGATGCCGAAGCGGATGTCCAACTCCTGAAGCGTTGACCTGAAGAAGGGCAGAAGCTTCTTACGATTCCTGATTAGGTTGACGAAGTTGACCAAGGAGGAGGCCCCATAAGACAGGATGGGAACGGTGGCATAGAAGAAGATGGATTCGGCAGAACTGAAGACGATGAAGCCGATGAACCCTCCGGAAGTCACCAAGATGGCAGCCTGTAGGGCCAGAGTTACCGTCTTCAGGAGGTTGAAGAAAGCCTTGGCCGATCGGGCTGGTCTAGCAGGACCCATCTCGATGCCATAGCACCTGAAGGCCCATACCAACAAGGGAGAAAACTCGCATAATTCGTAAATTCCTTGACCGTTTGGCCACACGATCGTCCTAGGGCTGCAGGAGCCTTGGCGGTGTCGGCCAAAGAGCGACCGGATGTTCACCGAGCTCTGGAACTTCAGGCGCGCAGAATTCATGTCCAATGCGGCATTTTTGGCTGAAAACACTGTGACTTCGTTGCTCAGATATCTTTGTCTTGAAAGGATTTGGGAAATGTTTACTGCACTGGAGCAAATTGTGGACAGATTGTGATTGGTCGAAATGCCTCTCCCATAAGGCAGTTAATCGCTTTTTTTTTCTCAAAAAAATATAAGCTTGCCTATCCACCATAAATTGGCTCATTAAGTGGATCTCGGTTTAATTAAATTGTGCGAACGCCCTGATATGTGCATTCTATTTTTTATAATCGGAGGCCTGAAATTTGTTTGTTTTGTTTTTTTGGGTAAATAGCGAATGCGGCTAAAATATTAGGGTTTGCCTTATTGCGAGGCATCCTCCCATCACGGATTTAATAAAATCTTGGAAGCAGCTGAGGAATTGATGGCAGTTCAAATAAGCTAAGTCTATGAACGTGTTCGGCATCGCTTTTTTGGGAGTAAACACTCTTCAACTCTTCGGTTTGCTTATGAGGGGAAGGGATGTTGGTGTTAGCTCCCCATCGTGATTGGACATATTTGAAAACAGAATGTGTATCCTTCTGGCGATTCATGACGTGCTGGAAAAGTTCATAAATTGTAACCTAGAAAATGAATAACAATACGAAATAAAAGTACAATGAATGCTGTTTTGATCTGTGACTTTCGACTCTTCAGTTGTGTGATACTTTGATCTGCAACCAACAACTTTAACGGATAACAGAACACTGCAGTGGTTTATTTAAACAGTTGTATGGATGTTGTGCGCACGGTTATTGTAATTATGAAGACATTTATTCCTTAAGAATACAAAAATACATTGCGACTATGCAAGCGTAATTTATCACCACCATAAAAGCCCATATAAATACATTCCATGTGTTTTGATGCTACAAATAAAAACCATGCAGGGTTGGTTAAACACATTAAGCCAGGTATTAATTCAGTTCATACGAGATAGAATGAGACACTGTGGTAACCGCTTAATTATGAGCTAGCTTTCCAAACAAATTTGCCGAAAACTTTCCTGTTATTGTCAATATTACATTTTGAAAATTCCTTAAAAATCCACTAAAATTCGTTGTATTTGTTCCACTTTTGAAAACAAAAGCAAATTATTCTCAAATTTTCCGTTGATATTAATATCTCTGCGAACTTTCTTAAGGAACACAAATTTTAAATTAATCATTCCAGGCCGCGTAATAATGTTAAATACAATTTAAATATTATAGAAATGAGAGCTTAAATTATTTCAGATTTTTTTCTCAAAATATATGGGCCTAGGACATCTCCATCATCATTTACATTTTAAAACAATAAGTCTGAAAACGCTGTCCAAAAATGCTGAAAATACCCGTCCAGCAAAGCAAAAGATTTCTTCTAAAATCTTTACAGACCTTATGTCTTATTAAATTGCTAATTAGTCACTAATCTCTTATAATCAACATTTTTTAAATTTCATTGTTTAACAATTAGTGTCATTGGAAAGTCTTTCTTATTAAAAGCTTTCAGAAGCTTTTGTAATAAAACCTTGTTAAATGCATATAACGTGAGACCGATTTCTCAGAAATAATGTCCCAATAGCTTTACCGCCATAAAAATATAAACTAACATTCATCACTTCTGGCCGTTTTTTTAAATGTATGTAGTTCCCTGCGTTTACTTGATTAATCGGTTGTATTTCAAACCAATATCCTCAGTTAAAAGACAGCCTTGGAGCCAATAAGACCACGTCAACCAATCAATAAAGTAGGCGATAAACCATATTGCCTTCCACCAATTTGCCAGCAAAATATTAAGCAAATTAGAAAACAAAATATATATAATGACATTTGCTAGTACATTCATGTAAGGGAATAGCACATCTGTAAGAAGCTGATAACCACCAGTTTATCCTATGTTCCTCGTGAAAAATGGGATACTCATGCAGCAGAGCCAATGCTTCGACGTACGACTCTTTAGAGTTCAGGCAAGCATGTCTTACCTGGTAGTTCACCAGAATCGCTGGAACCGTGATGGCGCCAAACTTGACCAAGCAACATATCAGGTTCAGGACCACCGAGAAGGTGAGGAGCGCAGAGGTCATGCAGCTGGTCTTCATGCTGCGGATCCAGAAGCAGGTCATCAGCGTCTGCGTTCCGCACCAGATCAGGAGGAAGGGCGCGAACACGACTTCCGTTTCGGCCACGGCTGAAACGGCCTCCTTGTACAGCGGGTAGAAGCAGTCAGTGGCGTTGTCTTCACAGCTTTTCAGAAGACGTTTCAGCTCTCGGAATGGTCCCAGCAGCAGCTTACAAGTGAGGACAAAGACGCATATGCTCAAGATGTCCAGCATCTGCTCGTGGGCAATGACAGCTTGCAAGCCCAATAAATAAGGAGCTGCTCTTTTCACATGGAAATGTTCTAGCACAGAGTGGGGCAAAGCCGATGCATGATTGGAGTACACCAGCATGAATCTTTGGGCGAATTGCACTCCGTACGAAACGCTGAAGATGATTGCCATGCCGAATTCCCAGCGCTTGGCGCACTTGAGCACGGCCTCAGTCTTGCGATGTAGCTTTGAGAACAACCTGACCAAGCGCCTCCTTCGCTCCATCAGTAGGACAAAACACATGAGCGAGGAAAAGGCAGATGAAAATACGGGTATGAGTCCATGGAACAGCACCTTGGTGGAAGCATGCATCATGACGTGCGCTATCATGCCACCGTACAGAAGCAGGATGAAGGACTGCAGGAGGAAGGTGAAAATTGTAAGCGCACGGTGGACGATTCCAGGCGGCTTCCGGTCAAGCTGGACGCCGTAGCACCAGAAGGCCCATCGCGCCAGAGGAAGGAAGTCGAACATGTTACCAGCTGAGGTCACCTGCTTCACCGTTGTATCTTTCTCTGGAGGATTCATCCCTGTTTTTTCCAATTGTAATACAAGAGTAGGATCGGCTGTTCTATATTGGTCGTTTATCAGTGCAAGACGATAAGTGTGTATGGTACTTCACTTATTATTGTTGATAATGTTAACATATGGTAGGTGTACAAGGTGATGCGTACGTGTCTATCATTATATAGGACTAAGGATGATAAAATGAAACATCATTTCGAGTTACAGTACTTGTATTAACAAGAATGATTGACAAACGTTTGAGAAACAGTTCAGCAATGGGATATGTTTCATATTGTCTTCTTAAGACTGGGACAAAAGGAGGCTCACCATAAAAAAGTTGCACGTTTTTGCTACAAATACTTATTATAATTGCTACATTTATTTTTTTATAAATATAGAATTGGTCGTTCTCTACCGTCTGAGTGGCGTTTTTTATAAATATAGAATTGGTCGTTCTCTACCGTCTGAGTGGCGTTTTTTATAATTTGAAAATGTCCCGTTTATTTATAACAACATTATATACATTTGAAAACAAAAAAATGCTAATGAGACCTCTAGAAATGGGTGTTTCCCTTCAATGCAACCTTCGAAGGCTGTCCTCGTGGACCTATAGTGGACAACCAGTGAGTTTACAACAAAAAATGACAGTAATTATTTTACATGGTGCCTGCATCTTGCAATTGCATATCGCGATTCCTTACTGACGCATTTCGAAAAGAATGATCGAGTACGTTATAATAGTTCCAGTTATCTGGAAGAAAAACGAATATAAATGTAAGATTATATTAGAAGCAGAAAATTATGAATTATGTTAACGCACAAGAAAACTTTAAAGTTAATTTCTTAAAAACAATAGGAATTTCTGGTTAATAAATGAATATTATTTTCACAATTTACAATGGATAAAATATAACTGCTAAACGAGACAATCTGGGAAGAGAAAACGAATCTACAAGATCATGTACATGTAAAAGGAATATTTACATTCAGTATCAAGGCTTTTCTTATTGCAAACATATTCATCACAGTCAAAGCTGGCGGCGAATTAGACGTGAGAGTAAAATATGACAGGGATTTAATTTCATTCTAAAATTAAAGATCGATAATTATGAAATGAATGTTGCACAAACGTAATGAACAATTGTGAAATACCAATACATTATTAACTTCAAAACTCGGCTTACCAGCATGGCTTCTTCGTGGCTTAATGGATATAAATGTACACAACTGGATGATGATGGAATAGTTTTTATAACCTAAAAATGAAAAACTAACAATTAATTGTAAGCGTATGAACGTGAAAGTCTAGTTTATTTGAAGCAATGGTCATCTCGATGTGGTTGCTCACTTATAAAGCACAATCAATGAAATTGGAATGATTTTGAAAGGGAAAATAACTAGTAAAATATTAGGATACACCCAAATTTAGTATATTATTAATGAGTGAATACTATCAATTTTTACTTGGATATTTTTAATGCAGGCCTATGATCTTCCTTGTTAACTATTTCTGAGGAAAAGTCATACATTTTAAATCGAAAATTTAAAAGATGTAATTTACCCTTTTCTAAACAGGAAGTAATTTTAGTGCATTTTTAATTGCCCGATTTTTTTTGAAATTATTCGCCATGAAAAAAAATTGACAAATAAGCCAGATTGTTTGATGTTTTTTGTGTGCAAAATATCCCAAAAACTAAAGTCACAATACTCGATCTGGGTATTAAATGCATATCTTCCGAATTCCAGGAATTATTTTTGTAATTTATTATTTTCGAATAACTAATTATTTCATGGTCAATAATAAATCATATATAGCAGTGGTGACTCATTTATTTATTTTAAAAAAATTTGGATTTGAGAAAAGGATTGAGAAAAATTGTAACCAGTGTCTCTCGAACTTTACAATAAACAAGCAAAAAATTTATTTCCCAGCTGGCTGCACTAATTAATATTTTTAAGGAGGCTGGCAGGCCGCACAAAAACAGTCCGCAGGCCGCATGTTGGTCACCACTGCTCTATAGAGTGGAAAGCGGGTAGTTGTCAATGCGTACTAAGATTTCTGTGTTCTGCTTGCGATGTAATGATTCCGTGACAGCAAAAGACATAGCTAGTATTTGGGATGTGGAGTGAGTGTAGAGGGTTGCGGGTACGCAGTCTGGCAGGTTTTCCACTACCAGCGACATAAAATTGGAGAGAGGGTTGTATTTATCGGAAGGAAGAAAGAAAGCGTGATGTGCGCGATTAATCTTTCCTGTCCCACGACTCATTTTCTATGAAGGAAGGCGTGATCTATAAGCTGAACATTTCTGTTTCTTTAACGCTCATTACCTTCTTGTGTTAATTTGACTATAGTATGGTACGCTAGTGTAAAAATTGCCTCATTTTTGAAGCTATACAAAGCATTAAAAATGTTCCATTAATGACGTAATTAAGAAGGACAGCTTTTAAATGAAATTCGTTTAACAAGGTTTAATCTACTGCTGGTAGTGAAAAAATACTTTTACTTCCTTTCTGTACTCTATACTCCCCTCCTTATATTTAGCTAATCAAACAATATTTAAAGTACTAGCATTTATTAAATTGATAAAATACAGCATTACAGTTATCAATAACAGCAATGAGTTGAAAAAGCATTAAAGAGTTGCTAGTTATGGTAACAATTATTGTTACTAAATGGTAAAAACGCATGCAGTCAAAAGTAGGCCTAACATAAGCCACGTGAAACAGTTTCTTGAAATTGCAACTTTCGGATGAAGCAGTAGAAGAAAGGTGCAACAACACGTCTAACGTTCATAAAAGCACGCGATTAAACCAAAGGCAACTTCGCTAGGCCTTTTGAGGTCGAGGCGGCAAAGCGCCTAGGCCTCAGGAAACGCACTAAAGTATTTCCTTTCAAGTTGCGAATAGAACGGATGCTCCTTGCCGTGCGTTACAATCGTGTGGATGAACGCCTCAGAGAAGATTTGCTTCAGCTCGTTTCGCTCCACCCCCATCTTCAGGGCAATGTTGAGCAGCGTGGAGAACTCTATAGTGATGCGATCGTCGTATTCGAAATAAATCACGCGCAAAAAATTGAGGATTATCCTGTGTAAGCCGACGACCTGTGTCCACATGGCCGGAGACGGAGGCTTGATCTCGTACCTCTTTATCTGTTTGACCAGCTTCAACAGTTTGTAGTAATGTACTCTGAGGTCTTCGTCCATATCGCAACTGATGCATTGGCAGTCGACGTTGAAGAGGTCACGGAGCGCTTTCCGGCGTACAACCCTGTGCATATGATTGCCCACGTAGGAGATAAAAGGCTCCTCGCTTTCCAGGACCGGATAGATTGCCCGGATCTGGAGCTTCAACCCTACGTTCTGGAATATCGCAGTGGGCTTGCAGGAGTGGTCGAAAATTGTAGGCTCAACGTAGATTGCCCAACCGATGTCGCTCGTGCCCTCCTCGTTCGTCACGCCGAACACGTTTCTTCGCTAGATGTCAAAGAGTCTGACAAATTCGTCGACGGTCACATCGCTTCCTGGGTCTTCTGCCTTGATGCGCAAGGCCATGGTTCTGCATGCCTGGTTCGTGCAGTTGTTCCTGGTGACGCCCCCTTGGTGAGACACTATTTCGTTGAAGCACCTCGTTTTTCCGTTGTGCAGTGGTAGAGGCCTGTTGCCTGCTTCCGGGTCCAGCTTCAGGTATGCGTACATGCGGAACAGGATCCTCTTAATGTCCTCCATGCCGCCCACGCAGCAGTACTGACGGAATCAGTCAGACTTGCACTCCACCGCATGACCCTTGTTCCAGTCTTCGTTCTTGCAGCCCAGAGAGCAGTACAGGTACAACCTGCAATTGGGGCATGGATGAAGCTGATCCTTCCGCTTGAAGCAGTTGTTGCAGCGGTGATTTCTTTGGGTTTTAAATAGGATCTTGGCGGAGGGATAGCTTTCCATTATTAAGTCTCCTGGCATGTACGACACGTTCATTTTGGCGAAAGCTGCTCCTGAAACTCAAGTTTTCTGTTGTTAAGCCATGTGGTTTTAACAGCTAGATGCCAGCAGAATCTGTAGTCACACTTTGTGTGAAACTCTTGTAATGACTAACAAGCGAGTTTTAGAGAATCTCAATTTTTTCGTAATAACAGGATATCCTATTGCTTCAATATATCACTGAATTATTTTAAGGGCTTATTTGAATTAGTTAAATGAGCTTGTTCAGTCCATACCAATTGCTTCGTTTAAATAAGATTGCAAGTAAACTTCTTGCAAAACAGGGTAGGATTTTTTGGATCGTAAAGCCTTATTAAGTCATCCAATAAAATCCCTGATTACCTAAACATGAGTATAGCAGGCATAGTGCACATGTATTGCTTACGATTTTGTTCTCAAAATGCACCTCACAAAAATACTTTGGTTTCATTTACTCAGCTTTTCTGGCTTAGATAACTCGGCTTGAAATTTCCACGGGTACAATTGATTCACAAAAGTGCTAGTCGCTCCAAAATTAAAGGCAAACTTGTGTGGAATGTATTGTTATGGTGCAAAGTAAACAACCAAATCTGTTGATTTGGATGCATAATTTGCAACAATTAAATCGTTAAACCCGTGTCGATATAAAAGTGATATCATGCATTCAATGATTTTATGCGCATGCAACGAAGGCTATCTAGGCATGTTTTTAGAACTATGCACAAAACAAGAAAAATAAGATGAGCATAACTTCATAAGTACCTGTAGCTTGCAACGTTTAAAAAAATGCAGAACACTGGGGACAGAACGTCACGCAGCAGATGTAGCTTTGAAAAAAGACTAAGTGGTAAGCGCTGACCACCATTAAAATTCCGATCATTACATGCGTGAAGCGCCGCGTGGTGACAATCACCGCAGAAAATGTGGCGCATGGTCAAAGTTCAAGTTTTCCAAATCTGCTGCATATTTTATGGCAATTATGCGCTTAAATATTCTCAGTTTTAATTGAGCTTTTATGCCTATTTACATGAATTGACATACAGCAAGAAATATAATGACTTTGAGGTTGTTAAATGGAATGTGATTATCAGTTGGCTATTCACACATTTCTCAATAAAACTTGATTCACTTAAAGCACATTTCACACCTATGATACATTTTTATCTTATGTAATTAATTTATGGACACCTAATTAATATACTTTCTCGTGTATGATAATAACTGTCCTTTATAGGCTAAATAATGCATCTACAATAGGCATTTGTCAAAATGTCAAAGCCATTTATGAAGATTGACCGCGCTTACAGTATGTCTACATGTATATGGAGAAAAAAATTACGAAAATGAAATGCCGGGTACAGTGGCTTTATTGCATTTTCAGCTCGAGTTAACACGCTAGCAAGGACACTACTAAAAATTCTCCAGTATTTAATAAAGCAATTAAAAACAAGACCATAGTCTGTTTTTTTTTTTAAAGAAAATAGCAGAACAATACCGTAATTAGAACACTGATGTTCGTCAAGCAATTTTACGAGCCGATCAAGGAAGTCCATGTAATGAAAAGTGCAAATAAACCTCTGCAGTCTGCAGAACAAGAACTGTCGTGAAACAGAGGACGGGGTTGAAAACAAGCAACAAATTGCTTTAATTTTCTGTAAAATCATCACAGGATTTTACAAGGCGTCAATGAATGTTTAGCGAGATCATGAGACATCCCATTGAATTTGTTTTCCATTTCTGTGTATCTTCAATGCTCCTTCCCATACCTAATTGCCATACCTAAGGTCTTTATCCTGATGTAAATTTCTGCACTGATCTTTGTCGGCGATGTCGCTCCGTCCAGGTAGAAAAGGGTTGGTGAATCTTCTTTGGAAATCTGCTGATAGAACGCACCTGGACTTTAAACCCTAAGGCCACCATCACCGAATTGGGTTTGCTAGAATTGCGGTACACAGACTGCCCAGAGGCAGTGTAGATGGCATGACCAATGTTGTAATTTTCACCCTTATTCTGGACGCCAATGGTATTGGAATAATAGCTGCTGAGCAATTTGAAGAGGTAATCAGATCTTACAGTGTTTTCGGGTAAGCCAGACAGACTCGTGACCATGTCCTCGCACAAGTTCCGGTCGTGCGTGTCGATGACATCACTTTCTTGGCAGATGAGATCTCTGAAGCATTTCGTTGTGCCACAATGGTGAACGACTGGTTCACGTGCCCGCCTTGGGTACATCTTCAGGAGGGCGTACATTCGGAACAAGTACAATGTATCTTCTTATGTCCTGCCAATCTTGTTTCCAGTGTTGTCTGTTTTTCCAGTCTTGTATCAGACAGACTTCACTGCAATACCTGTACACGCAGCACATTTGGCATGGCTTGAGAACCTTTTTCTGCTGAAAGCAGTTGTCGCATCAAAGCTCGTCCATAAGAACTTTAATGGAGATTTTCATAATGCCAAATCGTCACCTTTTTCACAAGGCTGGACGCAGATGGAGATTTAACAGTATTGGCGGAAGCATTTCACTCTGCGCTTCACGTTATCTCCGTTCTCTCAATCTTCCGTTTTGAAGTCCAATTTGCAATAGTTGTACAAGTTACAGGACTAGCACGGCATGGGTGCGGTGTTTCTGAAAAAACAGTTGTTACATCCTTTTTGCCTAACACTCTAAAAGCACTCTGACCAGAGGGTCGCAGTCGGGCACGATGATGTCCCCTGGATTGTACGCCATGCTTATGGCCATATTTAAGCTGATCTTGAAATAAAAACCATCACAGCTTTCTACTTGCAATCGAGGCATTTTTCAAAACTATGCTAAATAAAAATTAAAATAATACAAGCATACCTTTTCAAGCAGCTCGCAAAGTTAATTTATTTTTTGCAGGTCGGTGATGACAAAATCAGAATATCACGCAGGAGATGTAACTCCGAAAAGGCAAGTGTCAAGCATTGACCACATTTTACATTCTGCATTACCATGCATTATTTGCGTTGGGCGCAGCGTGGTGGCAAACATCGCAGAAAGTGTGGCGCGTGGTCAAAGTTCAAGTTTTTTCTAATCTACGGCTTACTTTATGGAAAATATTCTCAGTTATAATTGGGGTTTTATGCCTATTTACACGAATTGAGATGCTGTAAGAAATTATGACTTGAGGTTTTTGTAGACGTAATACGATTATCAGTTGGTTTTAACCACGCTTCGCAAAAAACCTACGTTCAGGTATGGAGTACAAGAAGCAGATTCGTGCAGAAAGAACTTTCTCATGCCTTTAATTAAGGCATTTTAGATCCCGTAATTTACTGATGGGCACCTATTTCGTTTTGTTTTCCCATGTACAGTATGGTAATATCTGTAGTCCGTAGATAAAACTACATACAATAGGCATTTTCCGAAATTTTGAGTTATGAGTGAAGATTTACAGCGTTTATGTCTGTAAAGAATAAATTACCAGGAAAAGTATTGGCAAAATAGATAGCTTGCATTTACATGCATTACAGTACGAGTCACTACACCACAGTCTGATTAACTCAAAGTGAGAATTAAAATGGACCTATAGGAAAAAGAAGAAGAAGAACTGAGCACTAAGGGGGGGATACCCCTTATGGCTGATATCTAGTTTGTTATCGTACTTTTGGGAATAAAGTAGATTACTATATAAACGTGGTTAATAAAAGAGTATGTTGTATGAGTATGCATAAGTAAACGAGAGGGCCAAATTTTACAAGATTTAGATAAGATGAGATTGGGCGTGTGAAAGGTTGGAGCCCAGCCCGGTTTCCCGGACACCTAAAGTTGGCCCTTACTGGGGCTCAAAATTTGTATTAGTAGGAGATCAATAATGGGAGCTAAGTGTTTGATGGGTTAGTAACTTTTGCAAAATTTAATGCTATTCGATAGGTTGTCCAGAGTAGTGACTCGTTCAGGGTAGTGAATAATTCTTTGAAGTTTTCAAGGTGGGATGGTTGGTATTTGCGCCGGACGGGTTCTGCAATTTTTCGGATAGGTTGGGCTGAACAGGCAAAGTATAAATGATACCAGCTCGGAAGTGAAGTTAGACATAGTGGACATACGTCGGAAGTATCTGGCGCAAATAGGCTGTTTAGGAATGGTATGTAATATGGGCTAGTTCGCAGTTGGATGACAAATTTTTTCAGAGAAAAGGAAATGTTTAGATTGAAATAGTCCCAGGCGGATAAGGGATGTTTCAAGATCTCTCTATAGCAGTGGTGACCAACTCATTCAGCTGGCGGGCCACTTTTGAGTTTTGAGAACAGTCCGCGGGCCGCATCCAAAAATT
>JAQIXS010005464.1:0-12569 GCA_034700785.1 Rossiulus vilnensis
GCCGACGCGCAGAAATGTCCCGAAGAGAAAAGGGTCCACGGAGCAGAGGCTCAAGCGGGCGCGCGTATCTGAATTGTGAATTGATGCCGCAAAGCAGAAGGCTCCGGCGGCCGTGTAGAATCTGCGGTAACAGCAAGTTCCGCAGTAATTGATGCAGGCCACGGTATTTTAGTGGGACTCGCGGTATTACATGCACTGCGTAACGCACAGGGAGCGTTTATGCAGTGCGTGCAGAACACGGGTGGTTCAAATGAAGGAGCAGCCAAGATGGCTGCTGGTTAGCCACAGACAAAGGAGCTAGTAAGCACTTCCTGGTTTGATGAAACCCTGTATAATTACCATAAGCAACACGTGCATTAAGCGCACGTGGTGAGGTAGATGACCTCGCCATGTGTGTTCGTGAAAACATGAAAAAAGAATGCTAAAAAACGTGTGAATGCATTAATTTTTAAGGACGACCGTGTGCGCACCTCAGCAACAAGCAGGTCCTTTTTTATCATGCGTAAGACTCACTTGACAACCGAACACGTGGTGGGGTTAATGACTGAGCCACATGTGAGCAACGAAAAGCACCGAAAAATGCACAAAAATTGCGAGAGAGTGACTTGCTGGCGCACATGTGACCTGACCCAAAATCACGAACGCAGATGCCGCGGGATCACGAGCTGCGAGCACATGATGATCGCGTGAGCAGCGCAGAAGCGAGCATCCAGTTTGGACAAAGTGCAAGCAGGGATGGTGAACAGAGCGAGGAGCGTAATCGGCCTGTATGGTGGCGCCGCCTGGTGGTACGCCTGTGAAGCGAGACCGCCAGCAGACGCCACATTCGATGCTGATGATGGACTCCTTTTCACGGATATGTAACTTAAAGGTCTGGTCACTGTGGGCCACGATGGGAAATGGAACGTCATAGGGCGCTAGGAGAGGACGCCGGATGGCGTCATGGCGGACAAAGACCTGGCTGGCAAATTGACAGGCTTCAGGCACGAAGACTGCTGGGCAATGATGAGCTGAGGTTGGAACAGGATGGAGAGATTGCATAGACTCCTGCAATGGCCAAAAAATGTCGTAGGATCAGCTGCAGACAAGTCAGGAGCAAGAAATTAGCTAGGTAGGCAAAATGTGGTCCCGTAGACCAACTCAGCAGTTAAGGCTTAAAGGTCCTCCTTAGAGCGCTGGCAGTCAATGCAGGAACGGGTCCACGATGCACAATCAGCATTGATTGCGGCCCAGAAGAAGCTACTTGTGACAAGTTTAGTAGTGGCTCTCACACCAGGATAAGAGAGGGCAGCCCAGCGGAAGGTTTCTGAAACAAACAGTCTGACGGCCTTCAGAGAGACGTCGCAGTACAGCATCCTGTTGCTGTCGTTGACAGGTAGAGGATGCAGGTCTAGCGATGTAGAGGCTGCATCTTGGAGGAAGTCCTGGAGAGCCACATCCGACTCTTGGGCAGCAGCAAGCTGCAAGAATTTGACAAACAAAAGTGTGGAAATGACCGAAACGCGGGAAAGTGTGTCCGCGACCATGTTTTTCACACCCTTGACGTGGCGGATGTTCGAGGTGAACTGTCCAAGGAAATGGAATTGACAGCTTTAAGAGGCGACGAGCGATTCGCGTTGTGCCGGAGTGCAAAAGTGAGGGGCTTGTGGTCCGTGAACAAGGTGAAGGCCCTGCCTTTAAGCATATGGCAGTAGTGCTTCACAGCAGAATAAGCAGCAAGAAGTTTACGGTCGAAAGTGCTGAATTTCTGCTGCGCCGGCGAGAGCTTCTTAAAGTAGAAAGCTAGCGGTTGCCAACTCTCTCCATCCAGTTGTTGAAGCACGGCACCCATTGCAAATTCGGAAGCATCAACTATGATGGAGAACTATCCATCAGCGGAGGGATAGGCCAGCGTTGCAGCATTGATGAGGTCATGTTTACATTGGGCAAAGGCACTCCGAGCGGCATTGGTCCACTCGATCGGACGACAGTAATTTTTGATGCTGTTCTTCAGGTATTCGTGAAGCATGGCTTGAGTCCGAGCAGCGCTTGGGATAAAGCGACAGTCAAAGTTCACGATCGCGAGGAAACGGTTGCAACCTTCTCAGGAAGAGGACGAATCCCGGCTATAGAGATCTCGTAGAGAAGGAAGGAAACTGTGTCCTGCCCGAGGACGCATTTGGACAGATTTAAAATGATTATGTACTCGCGGAAGCGTTTACAAACTTGTCGGAGGTGCTCGAGGTGTTCTTCCTCAGTTTCTGAGCAGACAAGGACGTCATGGACGTAGGAAGATGTGAAATCGAGCACCTCATTGATAAATCGCTGAAACGTCTGTGCAGCGTTGCAGAGACTGAAAGCCATTAAGGCGAACTCAAAAAGACCAAATGGCATGATAACAGCCGTCTTTGGGATAAACTGGATTGATCGGGATCTGGAAGTATGCACGGGTCAAATCCAGCTTCGAAACGAACTTCTTGCCCCGCAGCATCTGAGCGCAATCCTGGACGTGCAGGACCAAATAGCGATCCGGTACAGTAATTGCATTGAGGTGACGGTAGTCACCGCAGGGTCACGGGTCACCGGAACTCTTCTGTAACTCACTTCAGGAACTCATATGTAGCGGGCTAACCCACTGGATCTTCGAGGGTCAACAAATGCCTTGCAGCAGCATAAAGTCAAACTCAGCTTACGCTACCTTTAGTCAATCCAGAGGGAGTCTCCTGGCTTTGGCAAAGACGGGTGGTCCGGTTGTCTGAATGTGGTGGACCACATTGTGCTTGACCTGGGTTGGCACCAAATCGGTGCTTGGCCTGGTGATGATCAGTTTAGCCACCGACACAACGATTAAAGGCCAGACGACGTTGCGACGCAAGTTAAAGCCGACTGAGACAAGACGGACGCTGTAGGTGGGGATCGGCAATCCATTGGCGGCGTAGAGTTGGAGTTTGTTCGGAGTGCGGCGCAATTTTTGAGGCATCGGAGGGATAACCGAGATATCAGCTCTGGCGTCGATCAAGAATCGGACGCCCGACTTCATGTCCATCACAAACAGCAACACGGGCGGCATCGCTCGTGGCCGCAAGCAACGGCCGATCTAGTTTCCTGGCGTAAAGGTGCAGGGCTTTTGGCACTTCTTCACTTCAGCACGAAACTTCTGGTGGAACCAGTAATTGTCCTTGGTCGCACTGCTGGAAGGTGGCGTCACACGATGACGAGAGTTGGAGCGGCGGCGTAAGCTGGAGCGGCGGCACGAGGGGGAGTGCCCACCACCTTAGCTGGAATAGATCCGAGCATCCATCTTATCAAGACACGCGATGAGGAGAGCAAACTGCTCTTGCCAGCCAGTAAGTAGATGTCGCCGAATAAGCAGGAGGACCGACCAATCAAACGTCGAAGGACGACTGCGACGTGACCTCGCAGATTTTGTCCGCTTGAGTGGTGAGCGAAGCAAGACCGCCAGGATTTGCAGCAAGGATCTGGTGGACCAGCGTTGAGAGGTGTTGAAGCCAGAGCATACGCAGAAATTCCTAGCTCATAGCCCCATTGGAGATTTCGCGCATTACACGCAGAAGGAAGGACGGCCGCTTGTCTCATAACTCCATGTCCTGGAGTAGTCGTTAGAGTCGCTTGGTTACCGAGTCCTAAAATTGCTTGATAAGACAAGCTTTCAAAACAGCATATTTCTCGGTGGCCGGGGGAGGTAAAAGAAGAAATAAGCATCTGTGGTGATGCCATTGTTCGCAAATTGTGCTTCCATTTGGATAAACCACATCTTCGGACGGTTCTTACAGAATGGCGGTGGAGGGTGTTAACTTTCGGAAGGGTTTTTTTCGGGTTAAGAGTCAAAGCGGCTGGGCCACATTCCTGAATTCTCAAAATTCCATAAATCAGTGATATGCGGTGCGATGGCCGCCGCACGGCACCCTCGCCAGGAATTCGACGTCACCCAAACAGGTGACACTCTAGAATTGGTATGACCTTTGTGCACCCTGCACGAATCCGCTGCGTAACGTGTCTGCTGGCAGCCATATGGTTTTCACTTGCTGTTGAGAATCTGGCCTGAGTGGCCACATCTTACCTCTCTGGTTTGCTGTCAGGCCGTGCGGCCACATCTTTATTTATTGCTGCAGATGGTCATGGTTATGGCCAACAATAAATAAGTGAAATCAAGCTCGTCTCTCTCAAATATATTCAACCAACCTGGATACCACCATGCTCGCCTCTGTGGATCCAGCTTTATCAGAGGGAACTCGACTCATGCGATCTTAAGCTCGGCAGTGGCGTTGGCTGTAACAAAACGGGTTAGCGCAGCGCAGTGTCCTAGTGCTACCCCCTTTTGAGGACATTCACGTTCAGGTCGCCAATTTGGGGGTTGGCACAAGACACAAACACGTTTCGGGGAAACAAAACTATTGTGCGTGTGGGGTAGCGTACAAATGCGAACAACGCGCTACTATCGCACGCGATGCCCGGTCGCGTGATGCCGGACGCTTCATGGTGGCTTGAATTAGATACTGGAATTTGTCTTCAGTATCGATATCCTCATAAACATGGATCTTACGAGACTGGCTACAAAGCCCCAGCCTCTCCTTGATCTTACTGCTGAATTTGTTTCATTCTATTTTTGTGACCAGAAATTTTTTTTGCTGTCAGACACTCCACTAACCTCTGAAGGGATGCCGAGGGCAACCTAGTGACACTGTCAATGAAGGCTTTCACACAATAGCATAGCAATATTTTTCAATGGTCTCTTGTCCCTCAGCATAACTTGCCTCATATCCTTCTGTATCGAGCATGAAGTACAAAATCTGATGGTCTAATTAACTCTTTCCACTTTTTACCAGCAACTTTCTCAGGTCATCCTTATCTGGTGCTGCTTGGGCCAGAATTGTATGCAACTTTGAAATTTTCTTTCTCTTCACTTGCTCTAAAATTTGGTGCACAGAGTAAAAGATAGCGTAAAAGGAGAAAAATACTTCAAATGGAATATTTTGACCTTTCCAAAAATAAAACCTTTAGAAATATATATACTTAAGTTAAACTTGGGAATTATATAATGCCATGGCTCTACTTTATATGTGTAGATTTTTATTGTACAGTACAGAGACCTTTATATGAACGAAGCTTCTGTAGAATGACAGAAAACCCTGTGTTGATGATAATTTCGTTCCTCATAGGCTATTCATATCAGATGCAATTTTCCGCAATATGATTACCGGGTATTAGAGTGCAAGTACAGTGATGCTCAGAACGAACTTCAGTATTTTAAGTTATCCCATGACAATTAGTTTATAACAGGTAACATGTAGCATACAAAGAATATATTTATAGTTTAACCTTCTCACCTCTTTAGGCTTACTGTAACATCCTAACAAAAACGTTAGGATTATTTTAGTTACTTTTTGTATCTAGTAAAGGTAATTTTATGATTTATACTTTCATCTGATCCTTAAAATAAAACATTTGGGTGGTTTCTTTGAAGTTAGTTCAAAGGTTGTCAAATACAATTTTAATTCATAACTACATACTGTAGTTACATAGTTTTTGCGTACCAGCATCAAATATCTACCAATGAGAAAACTTACAAATTTTATAAAAATTCAAATGAAATCTGTGTAACACTTGAATAATACATCCACGATTTATTTTATTTTTCAAGAAGTATCATATAAGTGTACCATTTCTATTTTTTACGAAACCTATAAAGGTATCCCCATAGATACATTTTAGAAACCTAAGGAATACACAGACATTTTTGCTTACATTACAAAAGTAATAGTTTTGCCAGGCTAAAGCGCCTATTGGCCATTTGTTTCAAAGGCGTAAATTTGCAATTCCATGCAAATGGGAATGCACGAACTGTTCTTACGCAGTTTCTGATTAAGTGCCAGTTATTCTCGCATACAAAGGTTTAAGGCCGCTTCAGACTAGAAGTTTTTATGCTTATACCTAAATATAGGGCATAACATGTACCTACCGCAAATTTGGACCACCCAAATGTGCTTTGGGCTACGATATTAAATAGGATTATATTGAAAATCCTCACTACACCAATCGGAAGTTTTTACTTCAATACAAAGCAATGCAGCAAAATGGTGCGCTTTTTTGGTTTTATAAAGAATTGTGGGTAAAATTGTATGCTTATGCCATATCAATTGAGGGCAGCCATGCAGCTTTTCCCCTAAAAGTAGGTTTTATGTCGTCGCCCCCTGCTGTTTTATTCCGCATAAAAGAGGTATAGGGGCTTAAAATCTCCAGTCTAAAGCCGCTTTTATGTATGCATTTATCTAAAGTTACTGATATGTTTAAAATCATGGCCTACAATTTTGCGTTTTATAAGGAATGTCATGAAGAAGTTTATTAAAGATATCCCTATTTGTTGTAAGCATTTTTAATTGCATTTATTTAAAGCTGAGTCAAAAAGATGTGGTTCAATGCACAAAACTTAATTGTACTTTTTGTTTCAAATACATATCATGATTTTTCAATCAATTTCCTAAATGTAGAAATGTTAGCCCACCACGGTTTTAGCTTCAGTTAATAACGTATTTAGGCCTATAAAAATTAAAAAATTAAAAAACCTCATGCAACTTACAATGCAAGGCCATGTAAATTTCTTATTTATTACATAAACGGGCCATTTTAAAAGTATAAATTAAAGCTAAAACTAGTGGGCAAATAATTCTACACGGGGTGGAATAAATGAGGCAAAGTAGTTAAAGTTCCAGTTTACAAGTAATTTGCTTGCATGGTGAGCATGTTTAGGACATATTAAATACTTTTTTGACTTACCCATTCCAATTCTATCACATAAATGATACCTAAAATTATCTTTAATAAGTTGTCCTTGGTGAAACTGTGGTTTTGCACCCAATAATACTTAAATGATACCTTAATGATAAATTTTAATAAATAAACTTTTATGTTGCCATAATTTTCAACCTGTAAGTAACTAAAAATACCATAATTCTGAAACAATAAGTAATTTAAGAGATACCGTAATATTTTTGTATGAACCGGCATTTGTCGCTTCTATGGTAGACCTACCCCACCTCTCAATCCGCCCTAGTTAAGTCTGATAGTTACGCCTGTTGAATAATCAATTTATAAAAAAATCTTAATTCATGCTTTAGACTCAGGTTTTCCATTCCATTCAATTCAGTACCCTACTAGCAGCAAGTGATATGCCAAGTGGCAGGGGGGTGTTATCCATAAGCCCAATATTATTCGGTGATCGCCACCTTAATGGGCTGAATTTCAAGCCGCTTAGGGCTATCCTTTAAAAGAGTATTACAACGTCGAATGGTATGCAATAAAACGACCATTAGTAGGGATCGGAATGTGCTCGGAGTTCCATAAGCTGGTTGGAATGAAAGTTTCTACCACCCCGGTGATTACGTTTAAAGATTCCCTCCACCAAATTACAACTACCTGATAAGGTAAATTTTCCAAAGAGCCTTATGCTTTGAGCCTCAAGTCTGGATCTTGAGGTTTCCCATTGAAGATCCTTGAACATTTGTGTGACGCTTTTATCTTGCTGGTATTTACCAGTTACAAATCTAGCAGCTCTACACTGCACCATTTCTAGTCCCTGCTTCTGGCTCTTCCTATAAGAATTCCAAATTGGGCAGCAGTACTCGACTAGAGGCCGGACTAATGATAAATATCCAGTCTTTTTAATTTTGAAGGGCAATTTCAAAAATTTCTTTTCTACAAATCTAAGGCGGTGGTTTGCAACACCAGATATATTTTTGATGTTTTCATCTCAGCGCATATCGTCCATGATGATAATACCTAAGTATTTAATGGTTGAAATTACTTTTAAAGGAGCACCCTCTAACTTGCAGCCTTGTGCTGTTTTCACTCTTTTACAGGAAATCCTCATAACCAAACACTTGGCGTTATTAGGCTTCAGCTGCCGTGTTCTGCACCATTTTGATCCCTTTGCAATCCCAATGGATACTCGACTCTAACCTCATCACACAGTGCAGGATCGTCAAGAAACAATTTAGAATTACAATAAAGAAAATTTAGAATGACACGAAAGAGGGCCCAAAACATTGCCTTGTGGAATTCCAGATTTTACATCGACCCAACCCAATTCTTTTCCATCTATATTTTTGCCTGCGATTTTACAAAAATGATTTAATTCACATTACAATTTGTTTATGTATCCCAAAAATGTTTAATTTTTGCAGCAATATTTAAAAAATATTAATAAATGAATACTAATAAATTGATTAATAATAATAATAAATTTATTATACAATATTAAAAAAATCACACTAAATGTGACAAGTATGAATCACATTTATTGGCGTCATCTATACAGTATGTGTAATCGACAAACAACGGAAGCTGTACTTAAAGTGGTAAACCTGAAAACTGTCAAGTTTTACCTTACAATTAACAAACAACATAAATAACTGCATAGAACTGATAACAAAGAAATTCTTTTAAAAACTTGGTAAGCAGTTGTTTTGCATACTGATATGTTTATATTTATGAACAAGTGGCCTACACTGCAAGAAAGATCCACAGTTATTTAGAAATTTCAGTTTTCTACTACTATTAGGCCTATATACTTTGTATTGTGCATATTACATGCAGTGTGCAAGTACTGCGTGATAATTAACGAATCTGTGCAGTTAAAAGCAGGTTGTCGAAAAGCATAGCTCCAGCCTCCATGCATTTACTAATGATATAGCGAGCTGTGGTGAAATATAGAAAAATATTCAGAGCCAATTTTATTCTGCTTAAAAAGATCTTGTTGTTGGCATTGTAAAACAATTGGCACACATTCAGCAATGTGCTACCTTTGTTGTACCCATGACAGCCTACTCTGATTTTTTTTCTTAGTCATGAACTTAAGGATAGGCCTATACAATTGCGATTTAAATGAAGCCATTCTAATGAAAAACATGCTGCTGTGCACTAAACGTGAAACAAATTCGAAAACAGAACTGAACGGCAAATTAAAAAATCAATTGTCACCTTATGCCCTGAGCACACTAGACACGGAACTAGTTTGAAAACGTAAAAATGTTTTGAAACGACTTTACGAACGTGGCATAAGGGTGGGCACACCCGCTATGGCACACCTCATCCACGTTATGTGTAGTGCCATATGGGAGACGTATTTATATCGGGTGTCCACTGCCCTGCCAGTTTCCTTAATGATTTCAATAAATGCTTACAATACATTTGTGAGCCAAATTAAATTGTAATGTTGCTTCCTGTTCACGTCTAGCCTATTAGTGTGTATCTATTGGCGTCGATTAACCAGGACATGTATTTAAAGCACCATTTCATAGCTTTTTATAAGTCCATTCTTAAACCATGGGAAGATATGAGGGAAAAGTTGCGTGGCAACAATGTGGCAACATTGTAAAAAAAACACGTCAGCATTTTCCGCAGCACTACAATGTGCCTGCCGAAAAACAAAATGGCTAACTTCTGTTAGGGAGACAAGATGGCCGACTTCCGGGTGGGTAAGGAATCGACTTCCAGAAGGGGGTCAAAATGGCCAACTTTCGGTGGGTTGAGAGGGTGAGGGGTCGACTTCCGGTGGGTGGTGACGTCATCATTCACCACCCACTTGTGCCAGGCGGGCATCCCATACTATTCTACATAGTAATTTATTTCAAAATCTGTCATAATTTCCGAAAATTATGCCTTTTAGTTGACTTTAACTTATAAGAAACTGGATCCAGTTTTAAAAAAGGAAGCAGTATCATGTTTTAATGAATTTAAAAAAACAAATGTATTAATCGCATTCACCATAAAATGAAAGAGGGACAAATGGCACCTGCAAAATGTTGCATCACTTCCGTTACCATTTGTTATAATGCTCTCAATTATTTGAGTTAAAGCTCATCACGGTGACGTCACGCCGACGCTGTATATAGTTTTGCACTGTCATGGTTCGCGCCGTCCAAACATGGATTAAAATCAGTAACCAAAAAATGAGTTTCATTTCAAAAATTTTGTTCCAGTTGCACAATGTGTTGTGTGACTGAAAGTAAAGGAACAATAACTGGTTACATTCTCTCTCAGAAATGATCACACAATTTCGTGTAAGCGTTCGAATTAATCTGGCAGAAAATCAAGATATTTTAAAAATAACTCTATAAATACTCCGCTTAGCCCAACCTCTTAATTGCTTTCAAGATTGCACTTTTAACATATCGCTTATGCATTATGAGTTAATTAAAAGTATATTAGCCGAGTAAGGGGCATATGGTTTTTAAAGTGTTCGCGAGCTTATTCCTGTCCTTAATCAACAAGTATATGTAACCTCTAACAGTTATTGAACCCATGCCAAGTCATCGATTATCTGACATTATCAAAAACTATAAATCGAAATAATTCACTAAAACGGTTTTATAGACAATTCATTACGTTGCACAGCACGTGTATTTTACCTGTATTACCTGTATTTTACGGTTCTACTTATCATCCGTTATGATTTTCTTGCCTTTCTAGTAAGAAAAATGCTAAAAATCATGCAGTATTTTGGCCGAATACTGACATTTATTTACACAAAAATGACAATTCCTGCAACGATATCGTTTTAATGGATTCCAAAATGTTAATGCAATATAACTGTCATTTTCGGGATTTATTTATAATTAGATGTTCAACTTATTTCTCCATTAATATGCTGTAGAATCGGTTTAGAAAAAATACTAATACGCCTTTTGTGCATTTTCTTATACTGTTGCCTGCTTGTTATGTTTCGTTTTCAACTATTTTAAGCACTTGTTTACATGTTTATTTATTTTCAATACTTTTTTAAATCGTGGGTGCCTACGTTTTAACTTTGTGACCTACTTGTATGTAGTGTGGCAAACTTAACTTCTCAATCGCCACACTTGTGGCTACTTTGAAAAATAGGTTGCCACTTGCTAATCCCTGTGATAAACCCTACGCAAAATGCCTTCCCATTGACATTGTAGATGCTAGCAAAACACATCTATGATGTCACTAGTGAAATTTTTGTGTGTGGTTTTCATGTTTGTAGTTGTATTTTCTCAAGTGCCTACAATGTCTATCTAGGCCTACAAATAAAAATAAGCTGTAAATAAATGTGTATGCAAAGACATCATAGCCTATATGCTAGTGAAAACACAACTACAATAATTGAAAATATGAGGTTTAGGTCCCGTAACATTTTTTAAAATTTTATTTTTTATCAATATATGGGGCATCTTGAAATGATTGTCAATGTAAATTAAAAATACCTCATCGTTGCATACCAGGCTGCAAATCATTATGCATGCATAAATCAGACCCTGAAACCAAACTAAAATCTAGCTAATGGACGGCCAACGTTTCCACCCAGGAAAAATAAATTTTGCAAATAAAACATTTACACTTCCTGACAACAGGATTTATATCCTGATTTGCAGCCTGGTATGCAACAATTAAGCATTTTAAATAGAAATAAAAATTTGTTAATGATTCTAATTAGGGGGAACTGAGCATACTGCTATTGCTGCTTATGATCTGCAAGGGCCTAACCTGGCTGCAGCTTCACCAGTGAGAAACAAATCTAACAGACCAGAGCAGCCATAGAGAATGGAGAAAGCTGGAAGAACAGTAGTACATAGTGATCATAGGCGTGTTTCTTAATTCAGCTGCTGCACAGCAGCTTGCCAGCAGGTTGGGCAAACCATTGCTTAATTCAGCACGCTTGTGAGTGACGTCATGAAACGGTGTTGCTTAATTCAGCTACTTGGGAAGTGGCTGGCCAGCCAAGCAAGCCATCTTTTTCATGGCTGACTTGGCTTCCTGGCCACTTTCCACGTCATTAAGTCACCATCAACATGGCTGCCCCCATAGTAAGGAAGCTCGTGGCAGTGAAATAAGTGCAGTTGAACAGTATGAATATTTATTATGAATTACTTTTAAAATATTATGATTTCGTTTATGTCTTGTGTGGTCCAGTTTAATTTTAGACGTATTTGTTGTTGTCTGCATGGACAGACGACAACATTTGATCCTATTCATATAACGTGCTAAAAACTGTTGCTAGTGTGCATTGGATTATTGTAAAGTGTTGTTTAATTCAGTGGAAAGCACAAAAAACGTATTCTAGCCACGCCTTAAGCCAGGCAAGCCAAAAGCACAAAGCAGCTGAATTAAGCAACACGCCTTATGCTTGTACTGTACAAGTGCACATATAGGCTATGCACGTGGCTACCAGTGTTGCCAGATCGAAAGGAGAAGCCCAGCAAGATTTGCCCTTATTTACATTTGCCCAATTGAGTGAAAAACTTTGCAGCTGGCAACAGTGGGGTCTACAGCACATGCCCATACACATGTACGCACAGAAACTATTCGTGAGCACCATAAAGCTCATGTACGTATGCCTACTTTTGTACTTAATGTATGCTCATACCGTACAGTTTAGTGTGGCCGTTTGCACCGACTATAATGGGATCAACGTTTAAAACGTAGTTATCATTCTGGGCCAATTCGGTTAGCCATGGCTTAAATGGGCAACCAAATTCAATTCAACTCAGTACCCTACTATCAGTAAGTAAATACCATGTGGTAGGGGGGTGTAATCCATCAACCCAAAT
>JAQIXS010005465.1:0-12565 GCA_034700785.1 Rossiulus vilnensis
CTTAACGTCTATTTATCAAACCATTTTCTGTTGATAGGGAATATTTCAAGAGTGCTTTATTTAATTGGTGTGTGCAACATGTTTGTAATACCTGAAATCCTCACTGATATTAAGGTAAGTTAAGTCTAGCACGTTTTTCGGCTCTAAACTGTATCAATTATATGAACACGCTGATTAAGCTCGAAATTCTGGTGTAACATTACCAAAACGCGCATGAAATTCTCAGCAATTACAGAAATTTTGGCTAAAATATATAATTTGTGATGAAGTTTTCGAAAGTGTGTGCTTACTGCATTCCATAATTTTTTTTTGCGGTTCATGTTTGTCTGTTCGTTTTCCCCTTCTGCCCTAATTTACAAGACCTTAAACGCAATACGAGTCTAGTAAATTATATTTAAAGGCTGAAAGGCTGGTTATTTTACTTCTTATTCGGTCAGTGGGGTACCTACAAGTCAGGGAGATATAAAATTGATAACCTGGGAAAGTCTAGGAAGTTCACTATACAAAAATTTTGGGAACCCTGTGATTATAACATGTGTATTAAGCAAAATGTGCAATTTGTTTGCATGGTAGGCATCCTTTCTGGTCGGGCTGAACGTTTTTGCGTGATTAATTTGTGAAAAATATGTGTCTCTAGTTTCTAATGTCGTTGCCTAGATGGCGCAACGCGACGCTCTGCTCTCTCTCAAAAGGCTCGAATCGACCTGAGAGATGCTGAGAGCAAGTGCTGCGAAAACTAGGAAATAAATTCACTTATCGCTTTGTGTTTTGCAGGCGTCGGTCGTGCGTATCGTTTCCTCCGTGGACCGATTCGTTGAACGCATTTCGTTTCCCCCGTCCTCAACCCAGATGCAGAACGGTTTCAAAAGAGGCTGAAATCGAAAAAGATGAAATTGTGCGTGTCGTTCATCTGCGCCTTCGTCATCGCCTGCTCGGATTTGGCGACGTCCACCAATTACGGTAAGATTTATTTCAAATTACCTTCGGTGGGGACGTGTAGGCGTCACGCTTCTGCCCGGATACAGTATCGACCTGATTTACGACCGTTTTGTCGCCATACCCAACCACCGTGCTTCGTTTTCGTTTGGTAACCGAGGTGGTGGGAAATTGTCGCACCTGAGAAACGCGCTCTGGTCGCATTTATTTCTGGAATGAAAATCGATACGCGCATTTTAATTAAATCAGTGAAATGTTTTTTTGCTAAACGTTTTCACGGTTGTTCTGGGGGTGGGGATAGTAGAACTCGTTTCAGGGCCTCCTCTCCACCAAAACAAAGATAAGACTTTCAATTAATTGCAAATAATGAATTGGATCCTGGGTGTTAACTTCTCGATATCTATTGTGAATCGACCTTCATTTCGGCAGCGTTCCTTGAAGGTCTCAAGGCCAGTAGGTCTGTGGACAACCCCCGAGCTGAAGTTTGGTTGATGCGACTCTTCAGTTTAAATAATCGATCAGAAATGATAACTGGATTGTGGCAAATTCACAAAGAGACAGAATTGAAAGATTCGGTATTGTAATGCCTGTAATATTGCCAATGGATGTGATTTTAAAGGTCTGTTAAGGCTGGGGGAAAAGTACCATGCAAAAATGTTTATTCGGGCAGGTTTACTGAAAATACTTGCTAGGTTTGTTGTCTCCAGGGGGAATTGGTTGTCCGCTAAGGTCTTGTCTATTTTGCATAATTCGAAAATACCCCTCTTGCTCAAACAAGTTAAATGAATTTGAAAAAAAAAATATGAAGTGTTGTGCGATCTCCGGAATAGGTGCTTTTCCAACTGTTTCATAAATAAGCTGAACATTTACAGATTATAAAAAATAATCAGACCCCAGTAGACCACCAGTTCTACGCTTAAGTTTAATTTTAGCATTATTAAATTAACATTATATTTGAAGCAAAAATGTGTGATGTTTTATGCAGGGTGGGCATCCTCTTTGATAGGACGCACATTTCACTCTTTAATTTTTGCCTTTAAATAAAATATCTATATATTTGTTTAATGTAGAATTTGTCGCAAACTATATGGGTCTGTTGCTTTTCATATTACCTTAAAATGCCATGATTATTTATATGAAAAAACCAAAGGTATAATCATGGAAAAAATCCGTTTTGCAACCTCTGATGCCCATCTTCGGAGGTTTCAATTCGGCTATTTTTTTTCCCTCACAAATGATACGAAAATGATGGACACCATATAGCGGACAACTTAATGCCCTCGGGGTAAAATAAATGAAACTTTCTTATTAAAAATGTTATTAAGAATGTTTCGTTTCCTCTAATTGGCATGGTTTATGATGACCACGGCTACCTCTATCCAGATTTGTTTTCTTAGTACAGAATGTTCGGTGCCAGACGGAGGTAAAGAAGGCGGATCAAATTGGTCGCAATGAATCGAATCCGCCATGACGATCCGTCTTTCCAGTCGTCGAATGGCCTCGGGTGCTTTTAATAAAAGCCGATAAATCAATTTTGCTCTCGAAACGTATCTAGCTTATGCAGCCTTCCATTGCACTATATCGACTTTTGGCTCCCACGTCCGCACGGTGGCTCCACTACCCAACTAGACAATGTTCGACAACGAATGAAATTCATAAGACAGGTTCAGTAAAGTTATTTAGGTAATCGAAAAATGAAAATTACTGCGTTCCCTGGGTGGGTATAATTAAATATGGGCCATGTATGCACATATACCGCTTACAAGTGGACCTACTGTATGTAGCCATCCGACCAATTCTAGAATTTTCAAGTGAAGTTTGGTCTCCACATATCCGAGTAGATTCTGATAAAGTGGAGGCTGTGCAACGCCGTTTTACAAAGCGGCTTGTTGGAATGTCAGGTTTATCCTACCAAGAAAGACTGAAGAGGTTGGGTGTGGAAAGTTTAGAAATTCGGAGGATTAAGATGGATTTGAAAGCTTGTTATAAATATATCAATTCTCTTTCTTACATGACCATGCCTCCAATTATTTTGCAGACACAAAATTTTTCTTCTTTAGAAGTCATAGTAAACAGATAACATGGTCTGCAGCTTGTATAGACAGACTGTCGTCAACACTTCTTTTTGGCAAGAACGGGAAGAGTTTGGAATTCACTTCCCGAAAAAATTGTTGAGTCACCTACATATGTAATATTTAATAATCGTCTAAATGAAATTGACTTTTCAGAAACATTGTAAGCGGTTTTAAATATTTGAGAATGGAAAATATAATACAGTTGCTTTTCATTTAGTTATTATAATTTATTTATGTTGGAATATAAGGAGGCCAGGATTCCCACCTAGAAAAACCTGGAATTGTCAGGGAATTTGGAAAAAATCAGGAAAATTTCAAATATTCTCTCAAAACGTCAGGGAAAGCTTTAAATTGTTATAATCTGAAATGATTAATTGTTTTAAGATACTGCTCAAATGAAGATTTATCTGGTCACGCTGATGCAATAATAGGGAATCACTTATGAAAATATTATTGATTGGTAAATATCGTTTCCATTTTATTCGATATACGTTTTGGATAAATTAAGGAAAATTTGTCTAAAAGCATGGAATAGCCTGAGAAGTTGAGAATTTTATTTCTGTGGGAACCCTGGAGACTGCCTTTAAAAGAAAATTGAATATTTCCCATGTATGACTACGTATTGGTATATAGCCGCACATGGATATATGTGGCTCATACATTGTGCATGGTCAATTGCGGCATATATAATCCGATGTATGGTCATGTTTAACTTTTCCACCAGGATCCCTTCACGGTTATTAATTTTTCAAAATGGACTGGCGTACCTGGCCCTCTTTAAAAGCTGATCCTTACCCTTTTCCGAGCATCCGTCAAAATTCGTTTTCCGAAGAAAACCTCCCCCTTCCAGATGCTTTTTTTATATTTTATTTTAAACGATACGCTGGGGATTTGCGGGGATTCCTGATGAGGAAATTGAACATTTTGATGTTGCGCTGCGCGGGCTGGGGAATTGAATGGGCTAAATGAAAGTTTTAAAGGGGTGGGGGACCGAGGGGGGAGGGACTAATTGAAGGTGATAGACCGCGTTTTAAGAGCTAACAAAGGGGTTCGCGGGTCTTTATGGGCCTCGGAAAATGGCCAGACGCAGTTAGGTCCATAATTTATGCACGAAGAAGGAGCAGGGCTGGCCGCCAGGGGCCGCTCGGGAGGCATTAAGATGGCCGCCGCCCAATTAAGGGTCCCGGCTGGGGTCGCTCGTTTTAATGGCAGGATTAATGCGCGTCTAATGGCGCTCCAAGTGTATTGAGACCACCCCTCACCCCACCCCAAGATAAATGCTGCGCACTTTTGCCCTGCGAAGAAATTAGTAAAAATTGCACTTAAGCGAAGGATGATTTTATTGCGCAATTGGTACTGCACCTAGTAGTGCGTATCTCAAAAGTGAAAACAATATTCGTTGTTCCTCTATAAAAAATCATGCAAATGCAAACACTGCGTGGGTGTGACTAAAGTAATAAACAATGTGGGTTTATGATAGCGGTAGAGCCCCTGTCGGGGGGCTAGGAACCATGGCAGCCCCCCACCTTCTGTAAAGCCGAACATTCAAAACAAAACAAAATTATAGATATAGCATGTCGTGGGCAAGAAATGATCACGGAAGCAAATTACGAAATTGTGTAATACCGACATTGATTATTTTATCAATTACCCGTGGATTTGATGGCAATACAAAACTACAATGCTACTCGTGAATTCTAATCGAGCAATAGAATGCAAAAGCCTGTTTGCGATTAATCAAGTCAGTCCCTTTAAACACGTGCCATCGTTGAGCATATTTGTGGCTTTCTAATTGCTGGAAGAGGTAATCTATAAGCCAAAAAGCTCTCATTGGTTTAAGGCTTAGTGCAATTCGGTGTGTTTCAATTTTGGATAGACTGTAATGTTGGATGTTCATTTGAGAGGCAGGAGCCTCTCGAGAGTTGAAATACGATATTGAGCGAGCCACTGAGAGTACGCGGTTCTTAGAGAGTATCTCTCAATTCCAGCGTTGAGTTGAGAGCGCTCGCGGTTAATGGAAAGGCATGATTGGACGGACAAGATCAGGGTCTTTATAATCATTCTTAAGTTTAATAACTTGCAAACTGATTTCATGTCACTTTGCAATCGTTTGTGAAATTGTATTCATTTTATTCCAATAATAGTATCTATAATCTTTTTTGTTTCCCCTCACCTTTCTTCGTTTTCATCTTTATCAAATTGTAAGAGACAGCCGCACATAAAGGACGTCCTTGAATTTTCTCGATTTTTAGACCCTTTTCATCTTCCCACCTTTGTCTGGTTTTTATTAACACTCTCTTATAACCATTGTTGCCCCTTACGGCGAGCAATCTCCGCTAGCAAATGCGCAATGCGGTGAAGCCCCTTAACATGAGCCCGACTTATAGGATGCCAACCAAGCAAAAAAAACTTATTTTTGCTTCAAATACTTATTATAATTGCCCAATTATAACCATTAAATAAACCCTAGTGGTTGACCAGTTCTTAATGGAAGAAATTAATATAATAATTGCAATAACGTTGCAATCAAGTGAATGCAGTAATAAGGCGTACATTTTTCATGGTGGGCTGCCTTTTGGGCGGGCCGATGGGAGGCTCAGGGAGGTCGTAAAATCAAACTCCTCTTAATTAATATTTGATGCGCGTGGACGTTTTTTTAATTAATAACGAAGCGAGCGTTGCCCAGCATTGTAATTATTGTTGTTATTATTGTCGTCGCTGAATTATTAAAACAAAGTTTAGCGGAGATTTTTTCGCCTGTCGGCTTTACGGAATGCTTCTTTGTTTTATTGAAATGGAATATTAAACGAACTGGAGGAAAATTGTCCAAATTAAAATCACGATATTTAACGGGTGATTTACGTCCATCGAATCAGATCCAAATCCCGATTTGCACTTAGGATTTTTGGAATCATATAGTGGGTTATTGCATCTCAATTCCAAATAATGCACAAAAATGTAATGCAGTTACTTATACTAAAGTTAAAATGTTGTTTATGTTGGCATATACCTGCATTATATTTGCTCAAGGGAATTGAGCAGCGATGAGATTGTCGTTAGTAAAGTTTCGATTATGATAATATGACAAAATCAATACTGTTTATGGGTTGGATCACTTTGTTGAAACGTGGCAGTGTAAGTGAAGCAATTCCAAGCAAAGTTATCTTTTAATGCTGACTTGTTTTCAGCTCTAAATTTACGAATTGAATTAAAGACTTTTATTACGCAATATTATCCATATATGACCAAGTATGCAGCTATGCATGGCGATGTCAATATAAATACAGATTGGAATTGAGAGATTTACTCACTCGCGAGTTTCCACTCTCAGAGGCTGCTGAAATTGGGCGGTCATCCTCGTAGTGGCTAAATTGGATTTCAAATACCTCGAGGCTGTCCTTGGCAAGGACAACCAATAAATGGTACGGATTTTTGGCACGTTATAAAACTCCATCGATGCGAGATCGGTATTTCAGCGCGCTTAAGTCTCTTCCAATATCGTTTTCATTCACCGTCCTCTCCCCTCCCAAAAAAATGCATTTTTAAATATCCCTGACAAACTGTCACTCACCCGGATTTAATAAGAAAGGCAAAGGACCCAGAACCAACACGCACATTAGCATACCTAAGCAGACAGAAAAAAACTTGCACACCGGAAGTCTAGCTGTGCTGCGATCGATGCCAAAACGTGGTCTTGTAGACCGTCCATAAAGAACGTCCTCTTGGATTGGAGAGTGTGAATCAGGAGTTTAGGGCGACCAACCTGTTAACCTGGGAGAAAAAGTCAATATGGGCCGTATTTGAACATATTTTGACTTAATTCCATGTATGATTAAAATAAAAATTGGCCACGAAGGGATATTTGGCTATTTAAGGGATGCATGGCCATGTACTATTTATATTCGGGTCAATTCAATTCAACTATTCATGTATTTATATTATACCATTTATGTATATTACCATATGCACTGAACGTTACCATTTATTTGGTCTTGCATGTTTCTGTATATCCATACCTATAAATGAATTGTTGCCTTTATTTTCACATGTATGACTGATTCCATATACATGTATGGTTTGATCAGAAATTGACCTTAAATGGAAATATGGTCTCTTATATCAATGCATGTCCATATGCTACTTTTATATTCCCATTAAAATTCATAAATATATTATTACAGGCGTCCATATCCATCTATAAGTCTATAATTGTTTCCTTTACTCCATATCTAATTATTTTGCGACACATGATGCCATTATGGTTAATGTAGTAAAGTCATCTACCACATTTTCTATATGTAGCCATATATGGCTTTATTTAAGTTGACATGTATGCCGAGTGCTAAAAACCGAGCCATTTCTCGATCATTTTTATTTAGTATCCGTTAACAGTGACGTCATTTTTATTTTTAACTTGACTTAACGATAGTTTGTTTTAAGGTGCGAAATCGAGTAACATAACCATGACATCATTTGTGTATTCAAGAACGGCTTCTTGTTACGTGGAATGTGACGAAATTTTAATCGATATTTGACGTCATTCATCAACGACTTGTTAACGTGCTTGTTAGAATTATTATGACATCATTTTAATCGCCTTTTTTCTTGGTTACAAAATGACGTGATTATTGTCCAAATGAACGTCTATGAAAAGTCTTTGCATTAACTTTGGAAATTTTTGGAAAATACAAAAGTATTTAAGAAAAAATCTTATACCCAAAAGATTTGCGCAAGTGTTCGAAAACGGGATCAACATTAACATAAGCAAAGTTTAGTTTTATGTTTATGTTTACTTCGTTGAAAATGAGTTAAAGCGCCTCAAGCTAAAGTCTTCGAAGTAGTTGTTTAGACCTTGAAATGTCTTCTATTTTGCATCCCTAAATCCTTTGTTGACATTATGGAGGATAAAAAATAAACGCCCCCTATCCTCTTCCGGTCTTCCGGTGTGGTTAATCGATCCGGTCCAAAGGTTCCAGTGACGTCATCGATGAGCGTGTCTGTTTACTCGCGTTTATCTCTTATCGATTTTGGCGTCCTTTGAACATTCCGCCCCTCATTTTTTCTTCTTCTTAGTTTTGGTCGTCCCTTTTGTCTTCACTATTTTTAGCTCCGTGAAATCGGTGACGAAAAAGGTCCCAACCCTTTGTGAGCAGTTCCTGGAATTGTTGAAAAGGGCACACAAAATTCTGGGTCCATAATAGTCCAAGAAGGAAATTGCTTTCTTAGAAATCCACGAGGTTCATGGAATTTTATGATTAAGGGTTCAATAATCGGAAATTCTAGGAAAGTAATAAAAGTTTTACGAAGGAATCGGATTTCCGATGTTGTTATCCACTTGAAAAAATCATGATTACTATAATATATTTGTTGTTATAACTACGCGAAGTTTATAAAACTTGTTTGTGCTCAGTAACAAAACAAATGTCATAAATATGGCATTCCTAATAACAAATTTTAAATCAACAATATCCAAAATAACAACGCACTTTTTGTTTAAAGAATTAAAATGAGTTTAAAAACAAGTACCCCAAACTCTAATTAAAAATCAAAAGTGAATTTTATTGATTTTAAAACAAGTTAAAACGATTTTTACCTAATCGTCGCTAAAGCTGATTAGAAGATCATTGGTTTTTGCTCTTATTATGCTGACACTTGATGAAAGAAATTTATAAAATTGAAAACGCGGTCTTTTTGTTAACGCCGTACGTTAGAATAAACACTGCTATGCATGCAATCAGTAGTGTGTTTAATAAGTTTTCAGGAATTTAGTGATCTTCAAATGGAATTGAATAAAAATGACATGGGTTGATGAATTGCACCCCTTCCCTCCTCCTCCACGTGGCGCAGCTTTGCTGACACTAGAGTTATTAGTAAAACTGGGGCGTGAAATGTATTAATTTCTGTTGAAATGTTGTCTTTTTAAGATGAAATTCTCAAGAGGATGTCCAGTCAGACGGCGGCCGAGAAGGCCCTTGATTGGCTGGTGTCGAAACGCCAGGAGAACTGGGGATGGGATTCGAACACGGCCGAAGCCATCGTCGCCATCCAGCTGACCAACCAGAGTTGGCTGACCAAGGAGAATCTGGAGAGCCAACTGGCGGTCAAGCAGTTGGAACTGGACACCGCCATCGCCCTGTGGAGGTAAGCTGCTTGAGTATGGACGCCGTTCTCCTTCAAGATCTGGACTTCCGATTTTTATTGTGCGGTCGTTTGGTCGTTACCGTTTTGTTTGTTTTCTTCGTTTTTTTATCCTCTTGAACTCCAGGAGTTTTTACGACGCGTAATGACCACCGTTATTTTTTTGTTTGTTCTCCTAATAATAATCGTTCGCTGTCGAGCTGAGCGAATAACTTTTAATTGCCCAGCCGGTGCTCGGATTTCTTTCCTTCCGCAGTCTTTTAACGATCGGCAAGCCCTCCTTCCTTTCGCCGCTTACCGCTTTTCCAACCGTATTCCCCGTTGTGCTGACCGATGGTCACTCGCCAACCCCCAACCCCGATTTACCTTTCCATTTCTGCGCTATCGCTTTCCTAATAATCGCGTCTCCAAATGTTGCTCTCTGTCGTTACGACCGACGCTCTGGATATTTTTTTAATCAATGTTTGATGTTTTACTTTTCGAAAATCTCAAGTGCTCTAGAACACAATTCTAGAACACACAGTCCTATCAAAAAGTGGTGTTCTATAAAACAACCCTGTTCTGGAATTCTATAACACGTAGTTCCAAGAGTGTGAACAGGACGTATAGCAAAAGCGGATGCACTTAAGGGACTAGGCCCTTATGTCATTAATTGTATGCTTATTGGACATAGATTGGATTGAAAGTGAAAAGATATTTTTATAAAAAGTAGACTAATGTAACAATGTCCCTAGCGTATGCCCCCTATTTCCAAATCAAATGATGCCAAATTTACCTATAATACGACGTTAAAATTTCATATAAAAGAGGTCTTTTTAGGGCATTCGGCTTTCGACCTTCACTGTATAATTAAACTCTAAATTTCCGTGTTCGGCGTGGATAGCAACTGCAGAATTTGGTCGTGCTTATCTTTTGCGAAAGTGCATAATTAATGGATCATAAACCAACACATGGTTATGGCTTAAAAACATTGACGTCACTCGAGGTCATGTGAATGACAGTATGTGTGACGTCGATTCACTGTTAAGGATGACCTCAATTTATAAAAAATGATCATGGGCTCTATTTAGTACATTATAATGGTTGTTATAGACAGGGCTCGCAGAGCTTACAATTCGTGCAACGGACTAATAAAACGTGGAAATCCGAATTTACTGTCCCCTCAGACGTCCTTTATCGACAGCCCCTGCTGCCTATGCTAGAAAGTCTTATCTATAGAGTTCCCACTGGTTCTGGAAAACTTGGAAAATCTGGAGTCGTGAGCTGTTTTCACAAGTCAAGGGATTTACTAATCATAATTGCAATCAATGTGCAATGAAAGAAAACACCAATATGGCGGACAATTATTCCTATTTGGCTTCATTTCTCAGCTATGGAACCATGCGAATAGGTTAGATTTTCCCTAAACCTCAATATTCAATTCAATTCAGTACCCTACTAGCAGCAAGTGATATGCCATGTGGGTAAGGGTTTGTAATCTATCAACTCAATATGATATACCATTTCCTTCTGCTTGTCTTTAACTTATCAAATACATTTACTGTATATTCAAAGGCAACCTATTTTCTACCATATTATTGATCTACTTATTCTACTTATTATTGAGAACCCTGTATTTAGGCGTTTTCAAAGTGTTTAATGGATAGCGTGACAGGATTATGCTTTATCATCACCATCATCTTAAAAGTACACAGAGCAATGATCCTAAATGGCAAAAACTAATGGAAATTGTAAACAGTGTTAAGAAATGTTACAACAAAATGTAAACGATAATCACGCAGTTTTGTAATGGCTTAAAATGAATGCCGAAGAAGGTCGGGCACGCAAAACCTAAGACCAGACTGCATTACAAAATAAATATCCAGCATGTGTGTACCACGCATTAATAGCCATATGGCTACGTGAATCGACGGACTAGCCAAAATAATGTCATAAAATGCTACTAAACTTTGAAGATGATGAGCCTGGAACACGATTAGGGCAATGATGTCTCCATCCGCGTTGGGCGCACATGAAAAACAAGCATTTTGACGAATGCAATGCGCTAAAAGAGCTGGGAGGCACAAAGTATAAATAAGCGAGCACGTTCGCCGCATCCGCATGAATATATTTAACGTTTTGTGCCGTTTATCATTTTTGCGGGGTGCAAACGTAACCCCCCACCCCATGCAATCGGACCCCCGAAAGGCGGCGGAAATTGCGGTGTGCGAGGGATTGGATTTGTTTGGCGCGTTTGTAGAGCAGACATAAACGAACCTATTACCCGGTGGATTTCGTGGTTTCGGCCCTCCTCACCCCCCCCCCTTCCCCTTCAACCCGTGCACGTTACTCGCGAACGTCTACTAGGGGCTTAAAGGCCCATTAAACGCGCCGTTAACGGTCCGTGAAAGGGCAGCGCGTTTTTATCGCTTTCGTGGCATTTTCGGCGAGCCAAAAAAAAAAAACAGGGCTCGCGAAAGGCCTTCGCGTTGAAATTCAGAAAATAACTAACGCTGGTCTGCATACTGATCCCCTTTCCGCCATTTTCACCTTTATACGCCGTGTCGAGTTATGGAGGTGCGCTAAGGTGCTGCCACCTGCACGTGATCCTTTCCATGTGTGGACGTATATGTTTTTGCATCCTCAGCTATTATCAATTTTACATAGGCCTATAGGGTCGTACGTTTCTCAAACTCTCCATACCTGAAATATACAGTATAATACAATAACTTATATTAAATTAAAAATGTTATCTAAGTTGCCTATTGTAAGTGAGCAGGAATGAGATTATCTCAGGTAGAAAATCGACTAGTTTCCGTACATGGCCAAGCATGCAGTCATATGTCATTTTATCTAGCAGGTCATATAACAAATTTTCTTTATGTCGCCCTGTATGCAATCATATGTGGCTTTAGCTAAAGTTGATGTGTGGCGATGTCAATATATGACCATATATAAACTTATACATGGTCAGATGTAATGCATATATAACCCCATTTATGGCAGTACAACTTCCCCCCTTACTTAGCCAGGAAATGCTAATTTGGTGGAGGAAATCTTTAAACGAAAACACCGAGGTCGTAGCCTACTTTTAAGTTATAATTTATTGATTTGGTCTCCAGTATGATATGATAATATAATGGAGATTTTCACGGTCATGTTTTCTTAAGTGCACAAATTGCCCCTCATTTTATTTCCCCCCACCATTTTTATTGACTCGCTTACGCGTGTTATTTTTTTTAGGGATGTAACAAAAACGTCTAAGCGCGTTAATTAATATACATCCAAGTGTGGTTAATAATCGATAATATATCTAAGCTAATTTCCATACAAATTGTCTTCATGCCTAGTGTACTAAAGAAAATGATATACACGTGAAATTATGCCTCTCGAGTATTAGGGGTCATCCATAAAGGACGTCCGGGGTAGGGAATGGC
>JAQIXS010005466.1:0-12564 GCA_034700785.1 Rossiulus vilnensis
AATCACACGGTAAGGTGTTTACATGCATAGTTTTATTCAAGTTAACATACGTTAAACAGTGCATGTAAACGTAGTGTATGATCAAGTGGGCACGAAATTGATGTGGAAGGAAGATCTTAAAAATTAACATCCTGGTCATTTATTGCCGGGACAAGTTTAATTATTACCCTGGTGAATAGATCAGTATGAGACTCTGTACTGATATCACTATAAAATTAGTGAGGACTATGGTAATATTAGTAACAGTATATTTTGGACTGCTGGTGATATCACTATCAGCATACTTTGCTGATATCACTTCTCGTTTTACTAATAACAGTATCGTTGTGTTCTTTTAATTTAACAAAATAGTGCCGTTATTATGCAAACAATCCTTACAAATGTAACTAACGTTTGCTCCTAATTCGATTACTTTCAAAATCTCGTTGAAACTCCATATTGGCAAAGTTACATTATCGGAAGTTCTGAAAAGTGGTGATGATGCAATTTACGTTATGGTATGCATGGGCCATTCATTTAGTTGGGTAATCAGTGGTGCAAGTGAGATTTTGCACCTTTTGAGTTAAGTGCAAAAATAAAAATGACACGTGTCAAACTGTTGACTGATTAAGTATGGCTAGTCAAAGTTCCCCCCATAGGCCCACCACCAACCGAAGGCATTTGATGCGTTGTAATCTGTGTCAGTATTTCAAACATTTCTTGATTTTGTCAGTATTCATGAATACTTGGAACTACTGTTTGTAAGGCAAGGTAACCGTAGCAGATATTCGTTTCTTGTATCTTTCTGGAAGCTCTCAACCGTCTGAGCACTGTCTTGACAATGGATCCTTTTATAATGATGCCCATTTCCATCGACCCGTATTCATCGTATGCGATATTTCTGACGTGCTGCACTCCATTTCAAATCAATCAGGGTCTTTAATGCAGCCCGTTTTCTGCTCCACTCTTCCTGCGCGGCTCTGCTGCCATGGCGACCAGCAGATGGGCACAAAAGCGCTACAAGTTATCTTTGGTGGGGGCCGGTTCCCACCTTACTCCTCCATTCTTTCATACAGAATTTATTTATACTTTTATACGTCCGACGTTGCGTGTGCCGGGGGTTACCATGGGAACGCCCCTGGCTGTCTTAATGCTGTCATAACTGACACTGATTGGGCTGGCATCGGTGGCGGAGTAGTGGAATTTGAGATGGAGACAACTGTGACTTGTCACCATGTGACTTTTGAGCTCTGTTCTTAATATTGACTGGGTTGTCACGTCTGAACACTCAGCACCCTTCTTCAGTCAGTTAATAATTGAGCTTTGTCAACCGCAGTGGCGCACCCAAGGTGGGGGGATGGGCTTCGGGGCACCCCAGACGGCCAAAAGAGTCCTTGATTTCGTACTATATAAGATATTTTTCTTGCTTAAATGGCCTTATTTTAATATTAGCAAATATTTATAAAACGTTGAGGCAAAAATCCTGGATTTGAAATCCAAATTTGCAAGATTTTCATCCTCGGCGTTCCTTGTAATTGGGAGGGAAATTTCTCAGAAATTGTTTTTAATTGCAAGCTTAAATCCTGTATTTGTAACTCAATATTAAAGAATTTTCGCCTATGGCATCCATAAGAAATCTGAAAATAAAGTTGGTCCCCTTCCCCCTAACAAAGTAGGTCCTGAGTGCGCCACTTGTCAACCGTGATAGTGAATTTATCTGCTTGACCAATTAATGGACGAGCTCTTCCATGCGGTACATTAACTGTGGCCAAGATCGAGCTCAAGCGCATGGTGTGGTGTGCTCACATCAAACAATGTCAGTATTACTGTCAGTAACTTATTGACCAGCCTGTCATAAATGATCCCTAACCCCGAGAGGCACATAGTGGATATAGATATCACTGACCTGTTGAAAACATTATAAAGTACGAGATCTAGTACGGTATATCAGAATATCACGATTAGCAGTAACGTCTCCAAGTGATGTAGTTTTTTTATGTTTTTGTGTCGAGTTAATGATCAGTTTGTTTTGTTGGCGACAGATACAACTTTAAAAATTGTCGAATTTTCAAATTTGCCAGTCATTTGTGAAATGTTTTGATTGAAACTTGATGTCATTCAGTACTGCACGTGTCAAGAGACATTATGACATCAGATTTTGTGTGCCTTTCTTCCTAGTCAAAATGAATTTTTTTGTCCCTAATGAATTAACCAACACAATTTGTTTTTGATTGAAATCTGACAATTTAGGGTACTGCAAGTGTCAGGAACAAGTGTTTTGTCCATTTTGAGCCACAATGGTGTGATTTTTGTCCCAAATAAATAAACTAGCATCATTGGGACAATTTGGCGCTGCTTGCGAAGGTGGTTTGCGGCTCTTCCAAGCGGCAGGGGTTAAAAACGTTGGATGACAGTCCAACAGTTGGGGGCAATCAGTACTCCCAAAACCTGGGTAGTAAAGATCTCCATTCACCTGCTAGGGTCTTTGGTCGGTAGTCTCAAAACTCCCCAAATGCATCCTCGCAACAGGACAGACAGAGAAAGCTGTTTTTTTTCATACAGATAGTCATTTAAATCACGATTTC
The DNA here is from genome assembly GCA_034700785.1 of Rossiulus vilnensis. Classification (NCBI taxonomy): domain Eukaryota; kingdom Metazoa; phylum Arthropoda; class Diplopoda; order Julida; family Julidae; genus Rossiulus; species Rossiulus vilnensis. The sequence goes on from JAQIXS010005466.1 coordinate 2,565, forward strand.
CTTTTCATCTGGTGTTGAACACCCCTCCCGTTCCTGTTGTCTGCGTGCCTCTTTACCTCTGCCCAGCCAGCTTCCACATGCGCGAGTTCAGTGAGCGGGCTGCAAATGGCAAATCTGAGGATGACCAAGCCGGGTGGCTCAGACGCCTTGACCAGTGCCTTGGTGATGCATATTTTTCCACCATTGTTGATTCTCTCGTATAGCTTCACGTTGTCTTCATTGGAGCCCTGCCATTGCAAAGTTTATGGTTAGTTTGAACCACTAGACTTTCTTGTTTTGTTTTGTATTGAGTTGAAAACTAGGATGTGGTTGGACCCGGGACTGCTTACCGTAACATGGTTCAGGCGTAACATAGCGTAGTGAAACACACAACTAACCTTCAGGCGGAAGCAGATGACGCCCAAGGAGTTGGGTCCCACAAGCTGGAATCTATCGTCGCCCATCAACAGGATCTTGAACTCTCTGGCCAATTCGACTTGCTGCAACACATTCCATCCAAATGATCCCAAAATTGACATTTGACCGTGAAATGTCAGCCAGTTTGTAATGCTCTTAATATTTGCATGGTTTTTGTGAAGTTTTACATGCAACGCGCAAGCTCCAGAAGGGCGCACTCGCCTTGTGGATCTGCTGCTTCAAGGCAGTGGTGCCAAACATCCTCAGAACGAACCACACTTTGAGCGACCGGAAGATACGTCCGGTGGCGATGTGGTGGCGCTGCAAAGTGTTGACAAGTGCTTTTTGACAGCCTTGCTGATGTAACCATCATTACCCCCTCCCTCCCGGGACTTTGGGTGCAAATGTACCTGGAAGTCTTGGATGTCATCGTCCCCAGTGGAGCTCTCTTCGTGTGCATACTTGTCCTCCAAATCGTCCGCCACATCTGCATTCTTCAACCTGAAAACCCACCATTGAAGTAAGTGCGAAGAATCCATTGCAATTGGCAGGGTTCCCACAGCATCTGGGACAGTCGAGGGATTTGTATCTGACTGGAAAACCTGGGAAAGTCAGGGGAGTTTTGATATTTTCAACCCAAAAGGCATTTCATATATCAATTGTGGCGTTGTCCTTTGCACAGTGAAAGAAGATTCTAATAAGGCGGACTGCTTCTATTTGGCTTCAGCTGATCAAAAGCTTTCTTTAAATGCAATGGCAATGATTGTCCCTTGTTATTGGTTGTTGGGGATGCCCTGTGGGTCAGAATAAAGTACAGTTTTTAATCTGAAACACCAAAAAAATCCAGGAGACTTTGGGAATTTGGGAAAGTCAGGGTAATTTTGAAAAATCTTCAAACCGTGACTTATTGGGGATGTCCAGGGTCCATGCGTCACCTGTAGAGGCAGGGAAGACAGAACGGGTCTGGGTTGTTCAGGAAAAATTCTGTTTTTGCTTGTAAATTAAGAAAAACCAGAAATTCCTTGAATGAACTTAAGTGACACCCCCACAAATTACTTGTTGCAAAATAGCCGATTAAAACTGATAGTTTGTCATTAATATTCTTTTTAAAAGTTTTTTTGCTTCGGAATTTATTTTTAAAAATGTCAGGAAAATGCCGTTTTTGATCGAAAATTCAGGAAAATACCCTGTTTGCACTTGAGTGGCCCTCCGAATGTAGGGTGTTCTGAGTGCTAAAGAATTGCGTATAAACGTTAATATTTTCGTAAACATTACCGATAAAAGTTAGTTATTTTTTTTGCTGCATTGTTTTTTTATCAAAAAAGTTAGGGGAATTTGTTTGACCGAAGCTGTGGGAACCCTGCATTTACAATGTACCACCACTTTCCACTCGCCAGAGGGCCGCGCAGTCGGCGTTGACCAGCAGCCACTTGTGGGGGCTGAAGCTGAAGGAGTCCGCCAGCTCTATACCGGTCATCGGTGGCCGAAATTCGGGGCAGATGAAGGAGGCCCCGGCGTAGGCGGCGTCCACGTGGAGCCACAGGCCCTCGCGACGGGCTGCAAATTTCAAGAGGTGAAATTTTAGGAGGCCTCTGGGGCCGAACCCCGGGCTCGGGGATTGCCTACCTAGGTCTCCGATTTCGGCGAGGTTGTCGAAGGACACGCTCGACGGGGTTCCCAGGGTGACCACCACCTGGGGGAAAAGCAAAACGTCCCTAGAGCTTGACCGTTGGACTGGACTCCAAACATGCTCTGAATCGAAACCGACCATGAATGGGATGTTGCCGGCTTCCCTGTCCTCCTGGATGGCCCTCTCCAGGGCTTCACCCCTCAAGCTGTACTCCTGGTCCGTGGGCAGCTGGCGGCAGATGACCGAGGCCAACAAACACGCTTTTTTTACGGATTGGTGGGCCTAAAAAGGTGTTTCTCTCAAAAGTTATGGCAATCAGCAAGACTTTTTGGTAGGCCACGTGGTGCCTGTCAAGCAATTTCTACCGCAGGCTTCTCAGACATCCTAAAAATCTAATATTTTCTGTTTAATTATCTTATGTTTTAGCAAAATGCCCTGTTTCCTACATTTTAATCATTTTATGAAGTCATTATTTTCGTTTTTGGACAAATTGAAGGTATCATTTCTTCGTTCCTTTAATTCCTGGTATTTCTAAGCAAACTTTGTGCAGGAGTTTGACCCTGCATTTGACCCTATATTACTCAGTACTTGTCTTCAGCAAATTATTCGGCAAAATACATACTTTAAGTTTTCGAAATTGTTCACCTACGGCATTCTTATAAATAATAACCAAATTTGTCAAGAAATTTCTTTCGATTTCTGTGATTTGTGATCTTTGTTTTTAATTTGTTTTGTGTGCCTTAGACGTTCCATTACTTGTTATTCTTCAGCCATTTTTCTTGGAAAAATGTGTGATAACATGCATTATTTGAGATGAATTTTCGAAATGTGTTTCTGAAAAATAGTTGAGAATTTTGATTTTGGAATTACTTTGAAAATGTTCAATAAAAAAATCACTGCGGCAGTGAATGGAATTTAAAATGAATACTATAATAAGTCATCCTATATTTGTTGGAAAAAAAATCCTCTATTTTTTCTTTGAAAAGTGGTTGGGATACGTGCTACTGTGTGACATGTTTTTTGCTGACAGTTGGGTACGGAGTTGAATTGAATTCGAGGAATTGGACAGGTATCATGTGCCGGAAGTGCTAAATCGAACTGTTTTTGCTGTCCAAAGGATTGTTGTGAGATTACAGCCGTTGTAATTGCATTTGCATTACAATGTGCTTTAATCGACAGATAATTGATGTCATGCTAATTACTTCTTCTGAGGCGTAAGCTACGAGCCTGTCGTGGATGCAGGCTTCTGGTCCATCGGAGGCTTCCGGTTCCTTCGGGTGCCTTATTGTGGTTTCGGCGATAAATTTGATGGTGGTCGTTTCGTCGTCCTCCTGAAATGCATTGAATTTGGTTGTGAAATTGGTAATCCAGATTTCGGTCGCAATCTCATTATTGCATTATTGTTCGTCTTTCAGCTGCTTTGGCGGACATTCCTTGGTGATCTGGCAATTCGGACACCTCTTGAACCGTCCAAAATCTGATGAAATGATTGTCATCGGACCACAGATCGTCGAATCGAGTCGCCTGTCTACAGTCATCGGTAAGTCCTCAAGTACTGCTTGTTTTGTATTGATCGTTCCAAAAATGTTCAAATTAAGGCGTTGATCTGAGACTGTCATAACTCTGTCGTGATGGCTAGACAACATGTTGGGTGTTTTCGTCTTAAAAATATTGGACAGCAAGTATGTCTTTGTGACTCGGCCCTGTTAAAGGACAAGCATCCCCCAGACCTGGGAAACCTGGAATTGTCAGGGAAATTAGAAAGTCAGGGAATAGTGATTTGTTTTGGAACAGTCAGGGAGGTTTTACATATCGATGTTATATTTGCTTTCACAAAACCTAAGGTGTACAGGAATAAGAAATTAAGTCACGAAATTAAGTCCGGTTTTTGGAAGTCATGGAAAACTCATATTGACATAATGTAGGCCTACCTATTTTCTCCAGTTTGATAACAATCAATTTACTGTCCTTTGGTGCCATATTTTTAGAAGCAATGAGCAGTTAACTTTTAACTGTGTTTAAAATCCGTGTTTTTGTCGGCTTTGGAAAAAAAATTCAGTGGCACGGAAAATGTACTGGAAAGTGAAAACCAAGGATTTCAAGTACCAGCCCTAAGTAAACACAAAGTTAACACCGAAGTAAAGACACGGCACATTCAGCCAGTCTTGCATCTGAAGTAATGAGGAATTTCGCTTTTTTGAATCGTAGCATTGTTTGCGTGTCATACTTTTGCATCGTTGGTCAGGGAGATTTGTTTGTAAACTGGAAAAGTCAGGGGGAAGTAGGGAGATGTGACCCGTGAGAGATCTTTGATCTGTTTGCTGAAACACGTCATTAATTGCCATATTTGGGGGTGTACGTTACGTTGCTGGTGCAATAGGAAGTGATCTCGTTGTGGATGCTGGCCACGTTGTCATTCACTTCCGGCGTGCCGTCCAAGCTGACCACGTCGATGAGGTTCGCGGCCTCCTCTTTGTTCCTTCTGAACTTGGCCATGCTCCTCGCTTTGGCCAGCAGCATGACTAGGTGCAGGGACTCGCTGCTGTTTCCCTGGAACGAGCCAATTTTCAAAGGGTTTCACGATGACTTTAGTCAGGGAATCTCTGGAATCTCTCAATTTCCTATTGCTTTTGAAGGATGTGTTTCCAATTTCTTGATGGTTTGATGTCGAAGTAGCCTGTGTTTGCAGATTTTATTGGTCTAAAATACGTCGTTTGATGACTAGGTGTTTTACCTGTATCGTTCCTCCTCCTGTGCTGCCATCCGTGTTCAGAAACTCTGCTGGCAGCTGCAGCATCTTCCCCATCCAGTTCGTCATGACGATTTCCAGTTCGGCGAACGCTGGGCTGGCGATCTGTGTTGAGTGGTCAGTTTTATCAATAGGTGGTCATTGTCTTATGCCTATTTGGATTGGGAATGCGTGCCAGATTTGCAAGCCTTGTGTTCTTTAAAGACAGTTTCGATTTCTCCTTATGGATAGGGCCTACTTATGATCTAATCTGATAGGTCAGAATTGATGAAATTGAGATATGAGAGCGATATGTCTGGTTTAGATATCGGCACTTGGCTAATCTGGATCCAGATTTTCAGCTGGAACGAATGCGGGTGTGTGCAATTGCTAATCAATTTTTTTGAGAAGCTGAATATGGCCTTAGGCCTATGTGGTGTTATATGCCATAACTGACCGTGTATGAGCCATGTGTGACATAAATGGCCATGTATGAGCCGTATGTGCCATAACTGGCCATGTATAAGCCATATATGCCATAACTAACAAATGTATTTACCGTATATTACCATGTATAAGTCCATATATGATCATAAATTAATATCACCATGCATATAGAAAATGTGATCGTAAAGTCATATATGTTGGCCATGTATGTAAAATATTAGACATTATATTAAAGCTAATCTCATTGCTGCTCACTTTCCTTAAGCAAATAAAAGACATGCCAATATAATTAAAATGTTAGTATCAGTTACTGCTTAATATTTTCCATGTATGGACACGAAGTGATGTAGCCTACATGTATATGACCATATCTGTAAATATGCAGTTGATTACAGTACACATTTATGGTCATACGAAAGTATGTAAATACATGCACATGGACTTCATAGTTTAAAAAAATAGAATCTGGGTTTATATGCATAGCAATGGACAAATATGGCCTTACACGTCTATTTGTGGCCTGTTTTTGATAAGCCTGTCTTAATTGGCCGATGTTTATTTTTTCCACCTTGGTCAGCTGAGATAAATTAGCGAAATGACTTATAGGTTTATTCTGTGTGACCAGATATGGATGTCGGTGGGGCGTGGCTGGTTAATGTGAGATCTGGTCAAAGGGCATACCCCCGAGGATCCGATTCCGGCCGACAGGATGCTGGCGCAGATGCCCGGAAACGAGTTGGCCGTGGGGAAATACCCGTGGAAGTTGGGCGATTGCCAATGGCTGACCTGCACATTGATTAACGGATTGCTCGTTAGAGGGCGCTCATGGGGTCCGTAGCAGTCGGTTGGGCGCCTTGGGCTTACCCCTGGCACGATGATGCTCTCCACGTCTCTGATGATGCTGTACCAATCCTCCGAATGGGCAGGGGCGCTTTCCGGAAGCTGTTCGACGATGGACTGGGCTGGGACAGTGGACAGTGGTGCCACTGCCCCCAGCTGCTCCCAGTAGCGCGCCACGTACTCCACCGTCTGCACGCCGTACAGCCGCAGCTTGTTGGGGTCCATGGCGTTCATCTTGACCACTTGTGGACTTGGCACCTGAGATGTCAGGGAAATTTAAAATGTCAATGCAAATGTCAGGAAGATTTGACATTTCAATGCAATTGTCAGGAAAATGTTCTTTGGTATCATCAGCAATGACGTTTATTTGCTGTTTTAGGAGCAAACATTCAGTGCAAAGAGCTCTGGGCAGTTGTGAAGTTAACTTTTAATTCCTTGTGATGGAAATGTTAAAGTGGAGAGTGGATTTTCGTTGTTGATGTGCTTTTTTGTGAACTATCAATTCAACTCAATACACGTCTGTTAGCAAGGATGTGGCGTGGAAGCATTACAAACGAAATATATGATTTGAAGAATAAAAAATTAAAAATAGAATTTGTTGGTAAATTGTTTTAATTTTACTCTGCAAACTTTTTTGACGAAGGTCAGGAAATTTTCGCACAACCTGGAAGGTCAGGGAAGTTACGAATTTGTTTCTGGTCTACAAGAAAAAAGATTTTTTAAAACAATTATAAGTATCTGAAGCAAAGACATAGGTCTACTTTACATTTAATAATTTTTTTGCATGTTGGCATCCTTTCATCACAACCTTAAGTGGAGTTTAAGTCTTTTTACTTGGGGATGGTAATTCTAACCTTCCCCCTTCCTTCAAAGTTTTTAGATTAATTACCCAATTTGGAAGGGCTTCTCTAAATCTCATTTGCTTTTCGCTTGCTACACTTTTATTCATTTCATTGGCAACTTGTCATTCTTGCAAAGTATCTCCGTCATGCAGATTTTATTTAGTACGTTGTAAAATACCCTTGGAGCTATCCCCGGTAGAAAGATCAGTACATGGTCAGTATACAACATCAGTATATGTACTGGTTTTGGGACTACTTGTGTCAGTACGGCAACTGTACTAATGTATGGTTGATACTAATATCAGTACACTGGTACTGATATTAGTGCACGTTTACGCTGGTCTGTACTAATCTTTCCACCAGGGTGTACTGATCAGTGTACATATCATTACAGATATACAGATATACATTAGAGATATACCGCAGTAGTGATTTGAAATGTTTCAAGCCAAATTGAACTGTATCTGTCAGTAATCAATATCACTCTTTCTACTATCAGTATGGTTTACACAAATATCAGTAGGGCCTCATTTTCGAAAAAAGCTGTTTCTGGGTGCAATTCTATCACGCTCTAATCCTTTTTTTTTCTTCTCCCAGTTAGTTTTTGTGTGAAAAGTGTGGGTTCTGGTGACGTTGCTGATGGGAAAATCTTGTATGGGAAGAATGGTGGGGATTATGGACGGATTAGTGTGACGGCGAAAATTCCAGTTTTCCGAGTTCGCACGTGACGTAGTATGCATAAATCTTTTAAAGGAAAGATTTAAAATCCATTGTTTCAAGCTACCTTAAGATTTCAAGTAATTCAAGTGTCAGCCTCGCTGCATAATGAAACATCGTCCGCAAAAGACGCCAAATTGTTTCAATTTGAAAATTAAACAAAGTACCAAGAACTGACGTCATGTCATGCTCCTGAAATGACTCCTATTTCATGTTGAATGGCTTCAGTTTCATCAGGACGTCAGAACTTGCTAAAAATCTTTAGTTAAGAGCATTCGTCTTTCGACCTTTAAATCACAAAATCACTAACGCGTTGAATGTCGTCATTTTTGGGGCCTGATGCAAGGTTTCCAGAGACCTGGAAATCCTGTGATTGTCAGGGAAATAGGAGAGGGATGAAATGGTCGGGAAAACGTCCAGAATTGTGGATTTATTTAGAAAAAAAAAGTCCCGGAAACTTCCACATTGTTTAAGGCGAAGTCTTGAAATGAAATTCAGGTCTTGGAAATATCACATTCAATTATTATGCACACATGCGATGCCATGTTAAGGGCAACCGAATTTGTATAGTTGTTTTACATCTGGATTTTTAATGGCTTTTAAATACTCGTAATGTCGTGGAACGTTAGAAAATCAAGGAATTTCCAGTACCAGATCCAAGCTAGTTGTTACTTAGCTCCATTTATAGAAATAAGAACTAAGATTTTTTTTATCACGAGGCGTTTTTTGCGGTTGCATTTGTCGTAATTTGTTCAAGGACCTTTCAATGGAAGACAATTCCTGGATGTATTTCCTGACTTTTCCTGGTTTTTCCTTACCGCTTGGTCCCGATTTTCGAACAAAATGAGATGACAACCGGTTCGCCTCTTCGCTGGCCTTTTACGAAATGTTATTGTTATTACTGATAACTTGATTTTGATTACTCGTACTAATAATACTCGCGGCTTAACGCCTAGCCGCTATTTGGAGTAGAACAGGAACAGAACATTCCAAATTTTGAATTTCGCAAGAAAAGTCCCGTGCACGTGCGAAGAAACCTCGGGGCAAATCAACGCATCAGTCTTGAGTTTGCTTTAAAATGGCTCGGGGTTTCTACTGGCTTGAGAAGTAATAGAAAAGTCATGAAATTATATTTAGGTCGTGGAAATCGTGGAATTTGACCACGTGATGGTTGACATCACGGTGGAGACATGACACACTCAGTCCTGCGTCTAAAGAAAACGGAAATTCCTGTTCATATAGCATTCCTGACATTGATTGTCATAATTTTGCTGTACTGGTCAGAACATTTTGTTAAAAAACTGGAAGGTCAGGGAGTAGTCATGGAAGTTTAAAATCTGACATCTGGGGGAGCCCTGAGGTGGTTCCCTGCAGTGCTACCTCCTTTGGTCAGGTTTTCAAGTTTATTTTGTGTATAAGTAAATAAATGGACAATTTCAAATTGTGAAAAACACGCAGACCCTGGTTTACAGTCAGTTCTGCGTGGGAAAATAAACATGTAGCAATTGTTGCAAGTGTTTAAATAAAAAATAAGTATCTGAGAAATTTTTAAACTAGGCAGGTTTGGAAAGGAAAGATATCTGCTCCGCTTCTGGATTTTAGTTATCTTACATACAATTACTGCCTGAATATCACATCAACATTGCAGGTCGCCTGAATGTCGATTGGTTCGGAAAAAGCTACACTTTAATTGGCCATCTCTGATTGGAATGCTCTTGACCATGACACTTCCTGTGCAATAAAAGCTCGATGGTGTGGGTGGTCACTGGTCGGTCAAGATGTGGAAGCACAGTTTTCTGCAAGTGATTTAGTATACCCTGGCACCTGGAAAGTCAGGGAAATTTTTAATAGCATTTAACATCAATATTGTCGTCTGTTTTACTGATAAAATTGTAGTTGCCCAGAACTTTCTAGCTGCTAATAATGATAGCTTGTAAGTGATATGGGTTTTCGTCGGAATTTAGTTTTAGGAATTCATGAAAATGTACTTGGGCTGGTCAGGGAAATGATTTTGTAAATTTTAACTTTGTGGCGTCTGCTGGTGGCCACGCTTCTCGCGCTTGCCACCAGGCGGCGCCACCAAACGGACAGATATCGCTCCTCACTCCACTAGACAATTCCTTGCTCGGACTTGGCCCGCACTGCACGCTCGCTCCCCGCTCCTTACGCGATCGCCGCGTGCTCCCGCGGTCTCCGCGTTCGCGATTCCAGCATCCACGTGCGTCACAGCAACTATGGCAAGGTAAGCCAAACTTTCACACGCGATTTTCGCGCATTTTTCGGTTTATTTTTTTCGTTTTTCAGCTCGCACGTGGCAGGGTCATTCACCTCACCACGTGCGCTTAAGGCTAGGGACATGCTAGGCGTTTCTGTCGCGACGTCCTGAACGACGCTGTTGAG
>JAQIXS010005467.1:0-12563 GCA_034700785.1 Rossiulus vilnensis
AAACTTTTTCACGAAGCTGTTTAGTTTGTTCCCACGCCTGAGAAGTTTATTTTTGGCACTTGATACGTTATGATTTGGCGCCCTTAATTTCAGAATGCACCGTTGCATTTTTGGCCTACAGAGTATTTTTCAAAACAACCCTTGAACGTTTTGAAGTTGACAAAACAACTGCAATTTTACTATTTATATAAGTACATTTAGTTAATATGACTCCGTGTTGTGTAATATACCACTTTGTAAAAAAGGGCTGTGGAATAAAGTGAAAATGATACAAACATGTACAACATGTATGGTGTATTTCGTGAATTAGGAAAAGTCATCAATATTAATGGAACCATAATAAATTGAATCACATTATCATACTTCGGTGAAAAACATCCGTTTATGCCAAATCATTTTATACCGAATATGATTGAAGAAGAAGAATCAGAGCACTAAGGGGACAGCTCCTTCTGGCTATTTTCAAATATAGATACAAATGGTAGATAAAATATATTTAAAATTGTAAAAGTAAATGTAAAAAACAAGAAAGCAATAAAAAGAAATATCAGCTGCTGATTGGATGTGAATGGGTTAAGATGACCAAATTACAATATGGAGGGGTTGGAACTCTGCCCTGTTACCCAGGCGCCATAAGTTGGCCCTTACAGGAGTTCCAATTAACAATTAGTGAGGCATGGAGGGGAATGCCCATCAAACCAAGTTCTAATTAATTCAAAATGTCATGCATGACAAGGGCAGTAGAAACAGTTTAAAAAGTTTAAAAGGAATTAAAACTTTAGACCCCGACCCCAGAAGGGAACCGTTAAGGGACGCTGGGTTCCTGGAGTAGGGCTTCAGAAAATTTGGCAAAGTTTAGAGCCAGTCGAAATGTTTCCCATAATAGTGGTTTATTTAAATTAGTAAAAAGCTCTCTAAATTTTCCAGTTGGGCTGGTAGAAATGTGTTTTCCGTATACCCTCAGCTGTAGTCTTGATTAGTCCAAAAGAACATTCACTATATAAATGAACCCAGCTGGGTAAACCCAAGGAACAGAGAGGGCATGGTAGGGATAAATCATGGGCAATAATAAATGTTTAAAGAATTATATAGTAAGGGCTTACTCTCAATTGGAATAAAGATCGCTCCAGTTTATAAGTGATATTTAGGATAAAATAGTCCCATGCAGTGAATGGGCATCTAATTATTTCTTTATACATTGGAAAGCATATAGAAATCATTATGAGATCGGATCTCCTTATTGTAAGTAATAATCATATTATTTGTCAAAGATTTACGTATTTATTGAATTTGCTCTTCTGCTAGCAAATTTAGAGGGACGAATATGATTGTATGTTTAATGACATTATCCGAGCACACAGTTTTTTTGCGAATGATCGCCTAAAATGTATGCTTGAAAATTAATTTATTTTACAGAAAACATTTGTTGTTGCCTTATTATTCAAGTGGGTCAGTCTTAATCTTAATTCAACTTAAAATGGAATGCATCAGTGATATTCAGGGATGGAAGGATGTCGAAAATGCCCAGAATGATCTAGGAACCAATTACATCAAAAGCTTTTCAATCCGAACAGTTTGGGACGACCTTTATCAGAGGCAGGACATTCTATTTTCTGTTGTCTGTTGTATTCAGAAAAACTTATATCTACATGCACTGGTCTACAAGACTACAACTGCTTGTCTATGCAGATACTTTCACTTACGTTCTTCAACAGAAGTTCTTTAACTTTTCAATTTTAAAGACAGTTAAATGCAATGATATTAATGACGGTTTGAGTTGAAAGGAAATAACTTATCTCGTCCTGCTTCTCGAAATTTCCTGGAACTTTATTACTGTAAGAGAAAAAAAATCGTTCTATAAAGGCTTCAACCTTAAATGTTAATGACTTCCTGTAAAAATGTAAACTTGTAATTCTGCTTCAGTGTTCACTTGTGTATTGTTTTTGCACTTAACTTTACAAATACGAATTCATGAAAAGAAATTGAATCATGTTTTAAATAATTGTCATACTTCTCAGATCTTCGCAGAAACCATGATCTTATTTAGAAGTACACAAAGGCTCTAAGCTTTGTTTTCTAAGATCTATTCCTGCCTTACCTACTCTTTTCCCTATCGATGAACTTAGAAAATCCAGTAGTTTTGATAAATCTATGAAGTGAATGTATTGTATAGACCCGTCTGGCAGACATGCTATGTCAGTGACCTCCCAGAAATCATGTGCAACGAAAAGGGGTCATGCATTTTTGCATGAAATGATATTCAGATGATGAGATTACGTCTAATTGCATCTATTACAAAAACATTTTTCATTGAACCGGCTACAGATATCTTAATCTATCTGTAATATTGTAGTAATAACCATTTAATGTGGTGCATCCTCATTTTTCTTAAATTTAAATACAAATATGTCACTATATATATATATAAACATGCATCCGATTCCTAGCATATAGTATAGAAAATGTACGGTTTTTTTGTTTAGAAAAAATTACAAATATGAGAGTATGATTTCCAAAAATTCCTGAATATTTTCTTTGAACGTCTTTTGGAAATTTTAACAATGTTAATTTAAAGCAAGATTGTGCAGACATATATGAGCAGCTGGTGAATGCATTTCAGGAAATATACGGCAATTTTCAAAACAATGAATAAATTTGGTACTTCATTTCAGGACATTTTAAGAGCATTGAAAGTATTTTGCGCAGCTTAACAATTTTCCGGAATCATTTATCATATAAGAAAACTTAATATCACAAGTAAAAAGATAAAAGAATAAAATCTGGTAATTCTATGAATATACGATGATCAAGTGTGCACGTTCCCTCAACTGAATTAATTGCATTTGATGTTTATTTAATATAAAAAATAGCAATATAAAATTCGTAAAATATAACGATAATTTAGAATGTTTTCCTATATTTCTACTTCATGCATAGGTTCACCACAAAAATAAAGAAAATTAAAATGTCGAAAACTACGCCAAGACGTGACGAATTTGTTGTAAAATGTATTATTTATTTCAAAGATAGGATTTGTTTGAGTTGCAAAACAATGCCGGCTTTTGAAAATTGCTTAAAATTTGAGACATGCTTCGGTAACACAGTTTTCTGTTGAAAGAAGGCTACTTTTGAAGTGGCTACTCATTACTATTGTTTCACCCTGTAACTTATAGTGCCTAGAATGATCGCCAGGTTTCAATACTCAAATTGCTCTGGCGCCGTTTTTAAATGCTTTGCACAGAACAAACTCGTTTTAGTTTCAAAAAATCGACATGCTATGCTTGGTTTAGATGAAGTGTTATGGTAAATTTAGTCAAGTATTTGTTATGTATTCTCTCATTTTCTAATTAAGTCATTTTGAATATATGTTATTTTCACTAAAAAACATGTAAATAATACACCATTTACATGCATCGGACATTTTACGGTAGTTTATAGTATATTATTTGCACCATTATAGTTATAGGTGCACTTAACTACCGTACACAGTTGAAGTCGTAAATGTACACAATAACCCGAATCTCAGAACCTGTTGATCAAGCATATTATATGCATATTGATTGTGCTAAGTCTGTTTATTTGTAGAAGTCAAGTGAATTACGTAAGTTGTTAATTTGACGTGTGCATTTGGTCACACATTAATTAGACAAGATTAACAGCTAGATTAAACGTGACCAGCGCTGATTACAAACTGGATTGAAAACACCGCCTAGTGCTCGTTTCAGTAAATTAAACTGCTAATTATCATCCTGAGTGTCTAAGCCTGTCAGTGTCAACAGATTACGTCATTAGATTGCAATTAATACAACAGGTTTCTTTTATCTGTAATGGTATTAATAGTTAAGGCGTGTTTTTCCCGACGTTTAACATTTCGGCATTTGATGTCTTACTGAGCGACGCTTTTTAAAAAAAGTTTTCGCTAAACAAATAATCAGCAAATGTCGTATTGTCACGACATCTAAAAGACATTTCTCATGACAATTTCGTATGCCGCCGCGGGTTTCACGCAATTTGCAAATGCATTAATGCCTTGAGATGCATGGGAACATGACGAATGCTTTTCTTTAATATCACACCATTCAATTTTTTTCAAAATTGGTGTTCTTTTTCTTAACCAGTGACGTCATGATCTTGCCGTAATGTGTAGGTTATATTCAAAAGAATATTATAAATGTAATTAATTAAATTGTAATTGTAATTAATTAAAATTAGCTTTAAGCTAAGGTAGAGCTTAAGGGAAAGTATATTTGTGCCTGAGAAAATGATATTTAAAAGCAAAATGGTTAACATTAAATGTATAGCATGCCTCGTGGTGCACTTTTTATTTTGCGACTTAACATATTTCTGAAAAACAAAATTGATCGCCATACTTTATCATAAAAAATGTATATACATTAAGCTTAGAAAACAACTTTTTTACCCGCTGCGGCATACGAAATTGTCATGAGAAATGTCTTTTGTGTTATGATTGATGTATGCTCTGACACTGTAAACATCATTTAAGCTGCATCTTGTTTTCCTTAGATTAAGAGTTCTGTAGAACTTGTGAAATCTAGGTGTTTTGGCGCTTGCTGTTGTCACAGGTTTTAAGGGGATGCCAAAGTAAATATCCCCATTTTAAAGTTTTGAGAGATAAATGTGAAAATCCATTAAAAAGGAAAATGTTTTCAGTTTTTTATATTAATGGGAGGGGTGCACAAAGAAATAACTTTCACGCTGATTAAATATGATAATTACTTCAAAATAGCATTCTCAAAATAGCCTAATGCTTTTTGATTTTGATGTTATGAGGATCTGAAGAAGCAGTTCCCCCATATGTTCACAACTGTAAGTTTAACACTGTTTAACAAGAAATTTAACGGATATAATAACTATTAATACGCGTTCAAAACATGTAAAGCATGTGCTATTGCGCTATGTTTGTTTCAAAACACGTTTCTATTAAGATATAAATTAAGCCCGACCCAAAACAAGGCCCACCATGCAAAAAAATACACATTTTGGCTTAAAATGCTTGTTATAATTGCTAAATTTGGTTTTTTTTCTGTGTAGAATTGATTCTCTATTAGGTTTGAGTTATTTTTCTAATTCCAAAACTCCTCTCAAAAACTCCTTTCAAAACTGTAATTTCAAACTTATTTATAACAAATTGAATAAACTTGAAAAAAATCGTTATGCGACCCTTTAAAATGGGTCTTTCCCCTTAATGAAACTTCCGAAGATGGGCATCTGAGGTACCATAGCCAATACGTTATGTATGTTTATTTGATTTTTGTGTAAATAAATGGGACATTGTCAAATTATAAAAATAACTTAGATGGTGGCACAACCAATTCTACACGTGAAAACCATGGAAAAAACATTTGAATAAAAAATGTATTTTTTTCCATGGTGGACAACCTTTTGGGTGGGTCTTATCTTCCAGCACGTGCTGCAATTCAGATTCTTACTACGAGATTAAGTGTGTGTGTGATAGGTGCAAGTTGTGGTGTTCCACAAACAACAACCCTACACTATAATGTTACTTATCCATTTCTTACAAGTTGCAAGTAAATTTTATCAAATTTGAAGTGGTGCATTCCGCTAAAGTATTAGGAATAGTAATTTGCTTATAACGTGTAGCAAAATTCCTACAGGGGAACAGATACCCTGTAAATTGAGCACAATTCATGTTCAGAAGGCCATGTAACATATACAATGTACTTGTAAGAATAGTGTTCCACCAATGATGAAGTACAACTTGTGCATTATATTATTAGTAACTTCTCACGATGACGTCATGACGACACCTGTAGGTAATATACAAGTTGACATTTAGTGTTAGCGGAATAGCATTCTACAAGCCCTGGTATTAGTTAGCAAAGATGGTCCAAAACAAGATGGCGTCGCTAGGCACGGATCTTAAATTTGAATAAGCGTTTGCTCGAGCTGAGTCACACTGGACCGCGCCCGAATTCTGTGATAATTAACGCGAATTAATCACGGGTTGCTTGTCGAACCCGCGTCGCAGATTGGCAGTTGTGCGCAGCTGCCGTAATATTGGAAGTCATTAATTAGGCAGGCGCAAACGCATCTTGTCTAATTACACTTTACACGCTCCCAATTTGCATCGGCCATGCTTCACCTGGTGGCATTATTTTAATTAAAACACGATGGGTAATGAGCAGCGAATATTGGCCAGTGCAGCCCCCTCTTCTGGCCTGCTGCGAAGGACTCGTTTTGGCGATATTACACGTATGGACACGGTTGGCTGCAAAGGGTGGGAAAATGTTGAGTTATTATTATTATATTACAATGTGGATAGGATTTTGTTCAAGATGGGCGTGTTTCCTGGTTTTTTGTTACGTGCCACAGAAGCGGAACAGATTTTTCTCATATTCGACACCCTACCCGCGCGTCTCCCTGCGTGCCTTTTTTTGGGAAAAAGAAGAAATTGTAGCTGGAAAAAAATGACGTCTCCGAGGCAAATTGCATTGATATTTTGCACGGTTTATCCGCGAGGCCTCCTGCCCACGTTAAATTTAAAATGGCTGCAAATCGCCATCTTGAAGTTTCAGATCGGTGTGGGAGAAACGTGAGCTCTGTCGATTTTTGAATTCATGAATCAAAACGAGTGTCAGGAACAATGAAATGGCAAATTCGGTAGCGATTTTATATGGCATGCGTGTTTTAAAATGTTTGGCGTAATATAATTGTGGGAAAACGGCTGTGAATTGCAGAATTTAGAATTTTTTCGAATCGAGAAGAAGGGGCCATTTTGGTTTCGGCGCCATCTTGAAATGCCAGTTTTTAGGTCGTCAAGAGCCTGTTATGAATAAAAGAATGGTTTTTGAAAAAATTAAATAAGAAAATGGCCGAAATTAAAGCTTTCTATAACATTTAAAAATGCCACGCTTTGAGCCAACTGTGAAAAAAGGAAATGATGCTCAAGTTGAATTTGTGAATCGAAGGATGTGCTTTGAAGAAAAGAAACACAAAATAAGAAACAGTGTTACTTTCAGAATTTTTCCAAAAAAATATTCAAGGAAACGACTGAATTTACAAGCGAAAGGAAACGCTTCGATAAAAAAAATAGAAGAATAGTCTTAAATACTGGATTTCCTTGCAGAACTAAACCAATAATGTTGAAATGCTAAGTTTTCAGAAACGATTGTGAGAAAAGTAAAGCAGCACTGCAGGTTTCTGAATTTGTGAACATTAAAAGTGTTTGGAGCAGGAATAAAAAATAGGAAAATAAATCGGCATGAATTTCATTTTCCTCACAATGCTGATTTCTGCTACATGTATGTATTGAGAAAATTGTAGGGAAACTGGAGCAGCATTGATCTGACTAATTTTGAGAGGCAGTACGAATCGGACTCCAGCTTTTTCGGAACAAAGAAATAGGAGAACGAAGTTTTTTCATGTTATTATTTGTAATCATTGTTGTCTTAGGTTGAAGATATCAAAACGGCAAATTATTATTATTTTTTTTTATAAAATTCTCTTTACGAGTTGTTTTATTTCGCAATGGAAAGCTTCTCTGTAGGATCAAGATCTTTAAATATATCACACTTGCATTTTACAAATTACTTCTCTCAGTTATTCTCGGTCAAACAAAAAAGATTTTAATAGTGTACTTTTAAATAAATGTACTGGAAAAAATATAATTTTATGCAAGACGTTTTTCAAACTCAGGTATATAATATAGACTGTAAAACATGTTTTTGCAGAACTTATAGATTAAAGCTTAAACCTTTTAGTAGACAATATGCTGATCATAAATCGAGATTCTTGCCTTATTTGGAATGCTATAGTAGGTGTTTTCCTTATTGGCATTATGTCAACATCAGCCCAATATTGGGCATATGTATTTGTAAATAAATCATTTCACAAGGTATTTAATGACACAATACATGTACACCCATATGCTGAGTACATTCTATAATAACATACTAGTATTTTATTTCCCTGGTGGGAGGACGGTAAATCGAACGAAATTGTCATTGATAATGTGCGCAAAACTACAAACATTAAACTTTTTAATTGTTATTTTGAGATTTGTTAACTATGCAGGTCATGTACTGCGCTCGATTTTGCTTTGTTTGAAACAAATTACTATTTTGTTGTACGTAGGCGCTATATCGAAACGTGATTTAAGAAACCTAATTGGGCGGAATATCATTAAATTAATCACAGCATTTTTTTTCATGGCATTCACCAGATAATTATAACGTGCAAGGAAAATTGTTCTGGACAATGATTATTTCGCTGACACTAATATTATTGATTACGAAATCTAGATCAAGATAATATTTATAAATCAACCGAGGTTGCCGAAAGTTGAAACTGAAATTATCTATTAAGATGGCGTATACAAACAACATATATAACGACATCAAAATGATGTTGATGCAGATGCAGAATGCTGATGTGAATTTGAAACAAATATCACAAATCACAATTAGCTCTAGGTAAACGTTACTATGCAATGAGGTAGTAAAAACTAAATTCAAGTTCCTATTAAAAACAAAATTATGAAATACGAGTATGGCTTTATGTTCTTCTAATAAATTTGAAACATTGCATTTAAAGTAGTGAATTAATAAATGAACGATGCATGAAAGAACCATTTGCAAGCAATTACAACTGGCACCTTACATGTACATGCATCTGTCCTGTGTCAATTTCACTAAAATTTTGTTAGCCGATGCAATGTTCCAAATAATCCAAATTAGCCAGGGATCACAAGGTAGTTGGTTCCTTTACCATTGCCAATTAACTTATGATAACCTACTTGGTAGTAAGTGTATGATTGGTTGTCATACTCGCGTACTCTGATTTTGATTCAGCAATTGATGAGTAATTTGATCTGGCAATTTTAGGCAATTGTTTTCTCCACTATAGAAAATCAGATTTGATCAGGTTTTTTTTTACTAAGTTTTGAATCACTTAAATCCCTTGATCCCTTGAAAATTAGGTTTTGATCACCTGGCAATATGCTTTGTTGACTTAAATTATTTTTATTGACATGGAAATCAAGCCTATAATGCACTTAATCGGCTAATAGACTTCCATCACGTGAGAATCGGTTTCCGATCGGCTTGTGATTACATGGCAGTTGAAAGGTGCAATTAGCAAACAATTTGTGATATTTAGAGTTTCAGCTACCTCGAGTGCGATTACGCAAACGTGTGATGTCAGGGTGTCGTCAGGCGACGACGCTTCAGCTGCGAGAACTTGACCAAGGTCACCGGACATCACACGTTTGCGTAATCGTCCTCCAGGACAGGCAGCTGAAATTCATTTTGCTAGTTGAGATGCCTTGGTAATCAGCGTGATTATTTGCTTAACAATGGATTCGGAAACAGGTTTTGATTTTGAGACTTATGCCACATTGTATACTTTACATTAACTACATGTAGTTCTTCTCCAAACTTCCTCTTTTCTTTCACACGTAGTGGCGTCAACTTCACGAGTTTCCGACCGCGCTAATTGCGTCGTTCTCCAGAACACAACCAGCTCTTGTTCCGACGGGTGAGGTGTTCGTCGCCCTGCCCCCTCCCCCTCCCAGCGCCATTCGGATGTCCCTGGCTGCGTTATTAGCGATTATTAATCGAGGCCCCCATTATCATTTTTTGGCCAAAAAGTCTCCTTATAATTGTGAACAATTGCCATTGTTAAACGCCATCATTAGTGCTTCTGGAGGGTGGGGATCCTTCGAGGAAGGGTCTCCTGTTACCTGTTTGCTTGTTTAGTAAACAGATTTTTTTGCACCCCGGGCAAGAAGCATCTGAGGGCAGATGTTTGAGGACGCTTTTCTGGCTGGCCTAATAAAGTGAGAATGGCAACACTGGAAGGCGCATTCGCCCGAAGGTGGGGACTAACGAAGGAGGATGAGTGCTCTGATAGATGCGGTTCAAGGCTGCCTGGGACTCCCTGGCGATAGTTCACCTGCTCCACTCGCCCCTCAATCACGGGACCGGGCGTGGGAAAATTCGGTGGTCGACGTTCTGCGCCTAATCGCTTGCTCCCAACCTCTACCTCCTCCTCCTCCTTGGCTTCTCCTTCTCCTACCTTCTCCGTTGTCTGTTGTCTGCTCTCAGCTGATCGCCCCAGCCGACCTGGCCTTTGCCCCCGAACCGGGCCCGGGGTCCTGCTGACCGGTGCTCGCTGCTTTCGCTTTAGTCGATCAGCTGTTGGGGGAGTGCAGAAGATGGCGCTATTCGATCCCTGTAAGGGCCGGTTGCACCAACAGTTAAGCAGAACCCAAGCTAATCCCTCATAAAGTCACGCCTAATCGACGCCTAAAGGATTATTTGCACAAGTCTATTCTCGAATTCGCAGTATATTCTTTTGTTGATCCGACTATAATTAACTAAAGGAAAGCGTTCCACCACAGCAGGTTAGCAATTTAACCTAAACTCAACTATAGGGAAGGTTAACCTAAGGCGTGTAATGTAAGGTAATTTACAGGTTTCCTAGCTGCAAAGGGCCGTCTCCATGTTTACTTTGATCTAAGTTAAAACAACTTGTTAATTTCTTGCTTTTAATGTGTTTTAATCGGATTTTATTGCCTCCAAACAGCCCAGTACATGGTCACGCTCCTTCCTTTCTTATGATAGTATTATCAATGTTTATCTGCGCGGGACATCGGTTAATCCGAATGCATTACCATGGTTGCTTCATCTTGGTTAATCCTAATGTGGGATAATCGAGCTTTTACTATATCAATATTACATTTCATTTAACATAGCTTGTCCACTGAAAAAAGAAGTCATGGAAAAGTAATGATAATAATGATACTGGCATTACGTACTAGAAGTTTTGATTTGCTTTTTCCAGCAGTTTGTTAATTACCAATTTTCTGTCCTTTGATGCCTGCTAAGGTGAGCATGTTAAGTTACACTTGGGAATAAAAGGTTAATTACCTTTTTCAGTGCGTGCTTTAGCTATGTATGGTTTTGAAAAAATGTAATGGCATGAAAAAGTTATGAAAAATCATGGAATGTACTGTACTAAATCCCATAGATAATATTAGTTAGCACCAAAGTCCAGATGGCATCAATAAAATAATGAATTACTTCTTTTTAAATCATATACAGTAGCATTTATTGCATTTGCATATATTCTCTTCAGTAGGCAGGAAAATTTGTTAATCAAAACTATGAAAAATTTCTGGAAAAGTTATAAAATTTTATTTCTGGATGGACTCTGTTAAATTTGATTTCCTGCAACCTCCAATGACACCGGAGGTTTCATTGCAGGGAATAACCTGTTTTTGGAGATTGCCTGCTGTAGTTTTCTATGTCATTTCATTTCTTTTTATAAATTAACTGGATATTTTTTAGTTTTCTGAAATATATGCCTAATATATTTTAAACCCTATACCGCAAGACGAGTTAATTGCACGCAGAAAAAATGAATTGAAGCAAACTCAATCGGCCATAGAGTAATCTTGAGTTTACTGTTTTAGTTATGATCCTGTCTACTAATCGCATTTACCTGCGTGGTTAAAATTCTCAAAAATCAACGACTTTTCCCTCAGAAGGGTCCATCAAGGTTACCCAAAAAATGTCTTATCTACTTCACCATTCACTAAATTTAAACAACGCTGGTCGGTGGTCATTTTCTGCATGGGAGCCAGGGGAGCAATTAATTTATATGACTTTCTAATCACAGCCTTCTCACGTCTTGATCAGCAATCGATCAGGCTGTAAAATGACGGGTTTATGATCTGATCACCTGCAGCTGGGATGTAATTAAGTGATCTGTTGCTTTTGACCTGAAAATGACCAAGTTGTTGCCGAGCTTGGCCATGTTTTGTGATGGTATTGACCAGAATGCTTGGATCACATTTTGTTAGTCTAACAACTTACTAGTCGAAAAAACTAAGTAAATGAAAATAGTGCATTAATCTCATTACGTATCCTATGGAAGGGCTGGATTTACTGGATTATGTTTAAATAAATTTATTGTTAGTACATGCACTAACAAGGGCATGTTACAGCTTGTCCGAGACCCTGGACACTGGACAGGATTATTTTTAGGTCAACCCTCTTGGAGTTTATTAAATAGATGACCTCAGAAAGATGTCAGAATCACATTTTATTTTGATCGATACTCGTTTTTTTTTGGTCGCCCACTACACATTTTAGAATGATTTTTTTTAAATTTTAAGAATAATAGAAATGGTTCCTTTTTGTGGAAAACTGGATTTCTAATTTTTGCTCGCATTTCCACACAAATTCTCTTGGAAATATTATTATGGGAAGTGCCTTGAAAAACTAGATCTCCAATAATGCATAATGTACATTTGAGCTAACAATTTCATGCTTTGTCTTCTGGAAATGCTGCTTTGGGATCTTCAAAAAGTAAATCTTCGATCATAATGTAGATTTGGCTTGCTTTGCTTTACAAAATTTGTTTATATGAAGTCAAGGATTAGTCAGTATAGGCGAACCTTTTATTAGTAAAAAAAATTGTTGACATACAATGGTACACAAACCAAACTAGTGCTGTGTATTTCGAATATCAATTATCGAATGTTCGAATATATTCGAATACTCGAACTGGGATTTTGG
>JAQIXS010005468.1:0-12561 GCA_034700785.1 Rossiulus vilnensis
GGCATGACTACTGTCAACCTCTGCCAGTCGAGTAATTGCGTTTTGATTAGAAAAGCGTAAAAAGAAAAAATTTCCCAGCAAAATGCACCTAGGAATTTCTTCTTGGTGCAGTCAGAACTTGCGCTGATGTGAGATTTTAGCATTTAGCTGGTGCTGGTTTTATCACAAACATCTCAGTGTGTTTGTTTGTGATCGAACACAAAACTAACTTAGGGATGGCATCAAACACTATCCTCTATCTGCGAGAAATCTTAAAACGTTGGTGTTTCGTTATGAAATTGTGTTTCTCTTTGGAAAGTTATTCATATATCTGGAAAATGTTTTCCTTTGTGAGCCTTTCCACAAGTGCTATCATGACAATATACAAACCCTGTAACCAATTCTGTTATGGCCTCAAACACTAGTTCAAGGAGACATCTTAAAACTGTGGATTGTTGTTTCTCTTTAATAAGTTATTGTCTTCCTCTGTTAGCCTTAACAGAACTGTTATTATGACAATATTATGTACAAACAAACTGTAATGGCCTTAACCACTAATGTCAACAAGAAAATTTGGAACTCGGGAGGGTGTGATGTTGCATCCTGTTCCTCGTTGATAAGTTCCTAACATTTCTGGAAAATACATGTATCTTCATCTGTGAGCATTATCAGAATTGCTTCCACGAGTTTCAAATTCTTCTTCAATGGTAAAGCTACTTCTGTGAGAAGTATCTATTGCTTTTGAATTTTAATCTATAATCTGCAGTGAGAATCAAGCTGAACCTGACGTCAAAGCTCTTTTGTAATTTCAAATAATGCGTCGTGTTTGTGTAAGATGAAAACCAACAGAACCTTCTTTGATAAGATTGAATATTCTCATAACATTCATCTGTGGAGAATCTAAAACTTGGCTTTTAGAATATCTCACTCGTGTTTTCTTAGACAAATCGACACTATCGATCCATGTAATTATCACGAGAGGATTAGATAGATTAGTTTTAGTTTAGTGAAACCAATCTTCCGTACATCCTCAAATCGCATAATAGCTTCATCAGCGAATGCATTTGATATGAACATCGAATTTTCTTTCGAATTCATAAAGGATGGTTTGCCAAAAGTTATTTTCTTCTGAACTTGGTTTGTTGACCAGAACACATTGGAAGGTCGTTGCCCTGATCTCTCTAACATGTTTTGTTATGCTACTTTAACGTGTGTATTGAAATTCCTTTGCAAAAGTCATTATTACATGTCTTCGGAAAATTCCATAAATTAGCTTAACTTGCATTGACTTTTTTATGTTGACTTGCTCATTGGACAGTCTAGGAAAATCACTTAAATTCTCTCTGACATGAGATGTTACATATGTTATAAGTGTTTATTGGGATTCCCTTTGCAAGGTGTCTGCGTGTCATTAATGTCATCCAAGTCCTGGGAAATTAAAAAATTAGCTAAACTTTCAAGTAATTTGTTTTCTAATATTTACTTGTTCATTGTACCGTTTAGGAAAATAGCATATGTATTTATGAAACGATTTAATGGTTGGTGCTTGTGATCTTAGAAAACAGTTTCAACATTATCAACCTATTTAAAACCATTTAAATAAATACAACTTTAAGTGACGACTTTGCTTAAAAAATTGACAAATCCTTCATTGTACTCAACCATATCCTATTGGTGTTCTGCTTTGCAGAGATCTACTTCCCAATACATGTGCAGAAAAATAATAAAACACGACTGTTATCTACAACGACATCCAAACTCCAACCACATGAAGCACTTCCGGTTATTACCGTGATTGTTAATTAACCTGTGATCTCAATTGGTCATCCGGCAGAATGCTGTTTGAGCATGATGCTTTAGGTGTGTTTGAACAGTACTGTTCAGTGCTGAAGAAGGACATTGACCAGCGTTGGCCACAACTGACAGACATACCTCCAAGTATCGCTAAGTGGTTTTAAAACCACGAAGAATTTGTCTCAAAGACAGAAATCGAGGACCAAAACAGTCATCGAGAAAATGGTTCTTCTGCCATGTTTGGAGGTCTGCACGTCCATCACCTCAAGACTCTGGTGTTTCTCTCGTCATGCCTGTGGCTACTTCTCATCTACTTTCATCATTTTTCCTCCTCCTCCTCAATTTTCTCGGGTTGAAAATGTCGGCGGAAAAGGAGAGGGCGAGCTGCTGGAGAAATACGACGGAAAGATGAAATTTCCATTACCGCAAATTGAACGAGACTTTCTGGCGATGACTTTTGGCCAATGTGAAAGGGCTTACACAAGTTACATTGATCAGTGAACAATGGAGTAAGTGAATCAAACGAGAAAAATCGAAAGGATTCTCAACGTACGTGCAACTCTAATGCCATCGCATTGAGTCGTGTGCATGGAGGAAGTGAAAGAAGGAAAAGGAGGAGGAGGAGGAAGAGGAGGATTCAGTCTTCTGCGGCTCAAATGAACTGTGGACGAACGCCAGAAGAGTGCTTGTAAAACGCGTTGGCACAGAATCCAATATCTGCACCTACTTCAACGGCTATTTGGCTGCTGTAAACACTCCAATCTGATGAGGTTTCTGAGGTGGCCCTAACCTAATCATGGCCCTGTAGGCTGGCAACACAAACATCTTTCCCGCAACTTTTGAATCATATTGAAGGGCCTATGGTGCTGTCATCAGGAAGATGTCTCATGCTCATGGAAACAGTATTCTTTCCACTTGTCACTTAAAAGTACAACTAGAAAGGTATATATTAGTAAAACATTTAAGAATATAACTTGGGATGGGACTTTTTGGAAAATATATTTTGTAAGCAAATTCTAATTTGTTATAGGGGATTTTTCAACGAAATTACCAAAGTGGTAGAACCTTGCATTCATGCCCACTTATGGAACTCCGAGCCCATTGGAATCCATGCTATCGATGCCTTAGATTCTTGGAACACACATTTTGGAACCAGTGATGGACTGGCCAGTACTCCTAAGACCTAGGTAGTTAAATTCAACATTCACAAGTAAAGGTTTTGGGTTGATAACTTTAGAATATTGCAAATGCACTTTGACAACATCACAGACAAACGAGCCCGTATCGCAGATAGATGATTGGCCGCATATTTTGTCGATATGATTTTGCGAACCATTTTTTTTCTGATGGATTGCAGATTGATTTTTTTGTTTTCTGTCCATCTTAGCTAGCGTCACGAAACTTCTAGAGCAATCTTTGCAGTAAATGGAAGTACATGTAGGCGGCCATTTTGACATCATCAATTGGCTGACAAATGAAAAAACCTGATCCCGCAGGCGTGCGATATATGGGAGATGAAGTCAGAGCCTAATCTGGCCACACTTAAATGTAATTTCGCCAATTTTGCCGGACCCATTCGAAATGGTCATTTGGCATGGAATTGCTGGGGGCTTCATCAGAATGAAGAAAAGTCGTGGTTTTACTTTTCAATGGCCTTTGGCTCAAATGTTGGCCACGTATATTAAGCCACTCTTTTTTTCCTCAATGGACTTTTATTTCTTTGGCTCATTGGAGGCATTTATTGCATCACTGTCTCTGAAATTGAACAGGAAGTGCCAAAGAAGTGCACTTCCAGAAGGAAGAGATGGCCTTAATGACATTCCTCTAAAATTTTCACTTAACACAGGCTGCTCCTTGGTGTCACTTTTTGATTATTTCTGGTTGGCCCTTACAATTGCAAGGTGCCCAAGTAATCCAACACCTAAATTTCCTACGATTTTTAGATTCTAGATGAATCTAGGTGGTTTCCTCAGACATAGAAAGCTAGAAATTATCACTTTTAAAAGACATGGAAACATCAGGAAATAATGATTAATTTGAAAAACTAAGAAAAATCCACAAATCAGTCTTACATTTCCTTCTACATGGCTTATAATAATATATTTGAAATTTGAAATTGTATTACAAATTTTTATCAACTTTTTCAGCGAAGACTTCATTTTGCTGGTTTAGAAGCATACACTCAAAACAAATAGCTATATGGACAATTGCAAAGTTAATTATAATTCTTTCTCAATGAAATGCTCAAGTAGATAGTGGATATTCAATCAATGAATATGTGCGTGTTGAAAACTTTCAATTCAACTCAACTCAGTGCCCCACTGTCACCAAGGATACGCCATAGGAGATATTTCTGATTTAAATAAGAGCATTTAACGTCTTCAACTTTTCAAATCACAAATAAAAATGTCATTCCAAGTTGTTTCCAAGTTATTCTATAAAAAAAATTTTGATAGTAAAGGAAGTTTTTTTAATTTCCTGCAGAAGTCAGGAAGTTGACTTAGATGCTCATTGTCCCATTGTGGATTATTTATCGCGATTATTGGTTTCGCCATATTTGGAAATTATGTTATCATTTCTGAGAAGATATCGCAGAATTGCAAGTTGTTGTTTTTTCCTTTCTTATCCTGCGTGTAATTCGTTTCAAATTAGTGTTGCTGGAATGCGTTTTGAATTGCACGAAAACCACTAATCAAGACACCGATCACAGACAATAAGAATGGGCTGGCGTGTTATGGCGAAATAATGATATTAATGGAAAATAATACGAAAGGAATGAGATCATCACAAAGCATAACTGACCAGAGACGCTTATCATACGTAATATCACTTTGTGTACTGCGCTGATTCGATCAGCGATAATGATGATGATTGATAAAAACAAACACCAGAGGGAGACTGTAGCGAGTTTTTGTTATGGTAACAAATGAGCAATTGCAAAATATCGGGTGTCATTTCCTGACATAGTTTAACATTGCAATTTCTGTAGTTGAGTTTACTCTTTTCCTAATTGGTAGAACTCTCTTGAAGGTTTTAAAATGTGCAATCATTGACAATTATGTCTGATGATCAATGTGTTTATAAAATTCACATTGCATGAGCTGTAGAATTTCTGTATTTTTGAAAAAGAATAAGCTAAGAATAAGGGAACTCCTCCATTTAACACAATAAAAGGAAATAAAGAAATGCTGAATACACTGTATTTGCGAAGAGAAACTTGTTTTTCCCTAAAATAATTTTAAAGATAATTGGTCCAAAACGTTGGTGAATATGGTAATATAGTAACTCAAAATGGATAGTAAAATTAAACTACGCCTTTAAAAAACTATTCCAATATTTATTTACTGTGATCGTTGTTTTTGATTTATTTGTTAAATGAAAGATTTTTTAATTATTGCGATTCTGATTTGTAATCACAGTAAGTAAATATTGAAATAATTTAAGATGCAGTTTATGTTGCAGGACATTTTGATACAGGACGTTTAAAAATTGTCTTCTTATAGACTGTTGGGATTGACTAAATTTATAAAATGATATTAATTAAAGATATAGTAATAGGCACGGCTGTTTCGTTTTTTTTTTTAAAAAAAAACTTCTATTAAATGTATATTTCTCTAAATTCTTTAAATGAAGTTGCCTTAAGAAGAATCGGTGGTTCGGAGAACCACTGATAATATAGTAGCACTTAACAATAACTGTTATTAAAAGCAATTAAAAAGTACTTCTGTTTCAAAAAAATAAACAAAATCCAAGAATCACAATAAGTAAATACTGCACATTTTGATTTACTGTGTCTCGAAATTGTTTGTATAAACTGTTTGCAATTATTGCCGATGCATTCTATTCAGACATATTGCTTTAAGAAATATAGTACTAATGAAGAATGCTTAATATTTAATAATAAGAGTTGTTGTTCCTCTAAATGAAGTTGTCTTAAGAAACGCAGTGATGACTTGCAACTACCTCAGTAAATAAGTCGATTAAAATCCGTCTAAATTTACGAAAAAAGTGAGAGGTACAGGGTTTATTCTCCGGTTACACTAACCGAGGATTCGGTGCAACATGGCGTGAATTTTTTTTCCTAAAAATGAATTCAATGGGATCAGAGACACCAGTGTGAAACTATAATTAGCCAAGGACTAAAAGCAGCTCTGGCTAATTGGCACTTTTACAGAAGGAAAAGCCGCCGCCAAAGTACGACCAGTAATTACTGAAAGATAGTAACCGCGCTCACTAACTGTAAAAAAAGCAAAAAGTAGAAGCGCCGTATCATCGGATCAGTAATGTAATACCAAAAAAGTGTCAGTGAGACTTTGGTGAGAAGGATTTTTGGAGTTTATACTGTTGCGGTGGCCTCTTTCACTACATGACATTCTCGAAAATGTGAAAGTTTTTTTTATTTCAAAATGTTTTTTTTATTTCCAAATGTTTTTTATTATTATTTTCTACGTATTTCCTGACAGCTGTGTTGCGAAATAAAAATTCTAGTAAGCCTTTGGACGAAATATCAAACTACCATATATTAAAATATCTATCTCACTTCCAAATATTAAAATATATCGAAATGAAGGTGACCGAAAACACGAAAAAAAATTGCAACTTGTGAATTTGTGAATCTGTGTATGAAAGATGTTTTGGTAACATTTTTTTAAGACAGGGTTTAATTTTTTATCGCAATTAATACGAACAAATCATGGCAAACTACTGTTTGTGCAACGGTTTGTGAGATAATTTGCAAACTCTTATAAATACAAGTGCCAATTTTTGTTGATTTAAATTGCTACAGTTTTATTTGATCAATAAATCATACACATGAGAATGTGCATATAACATTGCAATTTTAAAACATTTGGCAAATCCCTGCGTATTTTATTCATCCTGTTAATTTATGACGGTAAAAAAGCACATACATTTAAATTTTAGCAGCTATATATAGTTTAATTTGTCAAAAAATTTTGTTAAATGTAAACGTTCGAGATGTTTTGAGATTTTTTATTACAAGTTTGAAATAACAGAAAAATGGACTATTTTGTCGTTTATTTCTATAACGTTTAGCCAATTAGTAAATCCAAATACCAGAAAGTTAATTTTATTTCATTTTGCAGGATTTTTCATGAATAAACTTTAAAAAAATGAATGAATATACTCCAACATTTTCTATGGGACATCTCAAAAGCAACTTAATGAAAATATATTTGGGTTGATATACACTTTTTGTCGAAACGCTTTTCAATTTAGAAAATGTCTTTAATTTCTTATGAAGTTTAACATTGCTTTTACAATGCTTATTTTATGTAGTATCGTAGAGCGTAATAATTTTATCATTTTTGCCAAAATCTTTTTATGATGGGGTTTTAAAAAACAATTTTAGTGAAATCAATATTTCTATAGTTGTCTGAATGTAGGCTATAGCAACACATCTGTCTCTTAAAGAAGTCTTAAAATAAGCCCGGATATTTAAAAGCTGCAATATTTTTTCCGATAAATTTTGCTAAATTGGATTCCATTTTTCTTTCGCTTTCAATACGAGTTCATCTAAATGTATTATAGAAAGACTTATGGCTATAAGAATGAAATATTTTAAATTGAGGCAATGCTGCTGATATTTTTTATATGCAATTTCCTTCTAAGACGTAAAAACCCAATATATTGCATGGGTTCCTGGAAAACATCACAGTCGTCATGCATTTGAGGATTTAAAAAACAAAATTTTTTATTTATTTTTGGATGGCAGATATTTCAAATAAACAACTTTGATAACAGATTAGGTATAGTTGTATGAAATTTCGATTTCTTTGAACACATAACGATAAGTGAATAGCCGTTCTGAGAATGCTCTTAAATTGACATGTTTATATAACAAACCCTTTATTTCCAGATTTGACGAACATTTTCTAGGAATATAAATGTTGTCATTCGTAAAATTTCGTCGATTTAAACCTTGTCGTTTAAATCTAAACTTATTAAAAACGAAATTTTTTAGCTTTCATTCAGTTTATTTTTGTTTTGTAAAATACTTAGTGTATAATTCCTTTTATTATCAGTGAAAATAACTACCTTGATTAAACAGAAATTTTCAGTTTTAATTGTACATAATGACATTTAGTCACATCACATAACAGTGACAAATGTGTGAATAACAGCTGTTGGGGGTCATTTGAGTGGGAATACATGAGTGTCCAGCTGTGGCTATAAGCAATTTTTCTCAAGCCCAGGCAATTATATTGTCACGAACACCTGAATTCGTGTAGTAAGTTATTGCTATCTGAGTTGATAGGGTATTGTTTTCAAAGTACACTGGAGACGCATAATTAAAAGCAATGACATAATGACGTATAACGACATTATGGTACAGAGTGGCATATAATGACATGTAATGACCCTATGGCATGTAGTGATATGTAATGGCACAATGACATGTAGTGAGATGCAATGACACTATTGCATGTAGTGACATGCAATGACACTATGGCATGTAGTGACATGCAATGACACTATGGCATGTAGTGACATGCAATGACACTATGGCATGTAGTGACATGCTATGACGTTATGGCATGTAGTGACATGCAATGATACTATGGCATGTAGTGACGTCAAACGATACTATAGCATGTAGTGACGTCAAACGATACGATGGCATGTAGAGACATGCAATGACACTATGGCATGTAGAGACATGCAATGACACTATGGCATGTAGAGACATGAAATGATACTATGGCTTGGAGTGATACCTAAATACAGTATCGCATATAGTGACCAATGACATGTGATGGCAATGACTTATGACATAATAGCGACATGTAATGTCAATATGGTATAGTGGCATATACTGTATAATGCCAATATGGTATGCATGTACATGTAGTAACATACGGTATAACATTTAGTATCATATAAAGGTCAATATGCCAATGACGTGTGCTCATTGGTGGGCATGTGATTTTTATCGTGTCATATGGCAAAATGACATAGATGCCCATATACGACCAGATAAGCTTAGACGAGAATATAGGGTGTCTGTAGTTGGCGATTTCGCCTCCCCTATCGTATGACTTTTTAAGGTGTCAAAAACGTTCTGGACGCCATTGATTAGATTGCACAATGGGAGTTATTAGGTGTGATAAGGCGTGGTTCGCTGGTCACCCGCCAGGGGTCCGGTGCATTTTTCTGTGTCTGTTTCTTCGCAGACTGGTCCCATTTTTGCCATTCGTTCCCGTCACGCTACTTCCTTCCTCGTTTCTCGTCCGCCATCTTTGATCCTTGACCCTTCAGCCATTTCTTTCCGGTGGATATTGACGTTTCAATGGAAACATTTTTTTACATTTGCTCGGTTTCATACGCGCCTGGTGTCCGATTTTCACGCTCCCTAACACCTGCGCCGGACATTCGATAGCCAACAGGGGTCAGCGACACCCCCTCCACCCCATGAACACTGGACATACGCCGAATTGGAACATTCACACTCTTTGATATCACATTGCATTAAAAAGTGAATTTTCCATGGCTTTCACTCTTGCTCTTCATTAATTAATGTGCTCTATGGCCAGAGGCATATACTGAGCTAGTCTGAACACTTGTTGTAGGAATTGTTGGAATTAATGGCTTCACTAGTGCTGGTTTTTTGTACTCATTTGGAACATGGTACCATTGTTCTGAATGTTAGTAGTTAACAAGGTAACAAAAGCCATTATAAATTCAGAATTTCACGATGAAACCACATCTGAAAGTTTAGTTTATTTGCAACACGTCAGGTTGAGAAATCAAAGTTTTTAGCTATTAGAACTCATTGCATCTTTGCATTTTTTTTAATAATACCCTGAATTTAACACCAATAAAAAGAAACATTTAATACACAACGCAACATTTTCAAAATGTTAGAATCCGTTTTACTGATGTTTTGAAGAATGTCCTATTGTTGGAATTGGTTTGTATGTTTACTTTGAATAAGTTGAAATTATTTTAAATAAATGAAATACCTGGTCCCAATGACATACATTTTACCCGAAAAACCGAACTAAAATTTTGATACATTTGAATAGTTAAATTTGCAAAAAAAGGATCTAAATTCCAATAAATGTAAAAGGATCCAGAACTAATCCTAACACTTTTCAACACGGTAACAAACAGTTTTAGATTCTCCATGTTAAATGCGAAACGTTAAATATTAAATAGACATTATAATAATCCAAAATAAACATTTTATGTCAGGATGTTACATTCTTTAAATTCTTTTTGAATTTCAAAAGGATTTTTGATCCTTAATCGATTTTAATTTAGGATCACATTACCAAGGACAAAATTTATGTGTGTTAAATTTAACTTTTTTTTCGTTCCTAATACAAAATTCTGTGTAAATCATCCGCCAAAGTTACTACATAAAATGCTAACTTTAAAGATCCTGCCTAAAAATGTGCTGTCAAGGCCAAATCTAGCATTAGACACCGACTGGAACAATGAGGGCCCCCTCATGTAATTTCGAGGAACCTCCTAACTATGAAAATTTAATACTGAAACCCTAGCAGAAATAAGTATAGACATGAAAATACGATGAAAATTACACGTTGATTCCTTCAATTGCTGGGTGGGGGACGTGAAATTTAATAGACTGGCTCCTAACTCTGTGTCTGCTGTCTGTAGCCAAGGCTGGTTTAAGTGAAATGCTTTTTTTTCTTGTACATATACGTCAAATCTGAATAGATGTCCCATTTTCCAGTAAGTTAGGGGCCTTCCACAAAGGACTTCTTTTACTAAGTGGACTTTTAGACACCCTAATCCCTCTGTTATCCAATATAATATATGTAGAAAATTTAGTCCAGATGACATAAGTGATTACTTAAATTTATTTGGACCAAATGGAGTTTTTAAATTGGAAAATAAAAAGAAAGTATCACAACGCCCTTAACATCTTCACATAACATGTGCCAAAATGTTACCTAAATGTATTTTTATTGGATTCGACTTTTGACGTTATAATTAATAGATCATTAATACTTGGTTAAGTTGGTTTAAAAATGACGTCATTCAAGGGCGATGTACACTGTAGTTAGCAGCCCCTAATTTTGGGATATTTTTCAAACGAGTCGCATTAAATTAATTGTAAATAAATGACCTATAAGGGACGTTTGCGCCATTGTAAGTTAAATGAAAGGTTTAACTCAAGGTATATTAAATATGAATGTAACCTGTTGCAGTTAGGAATTCTTGCAAAATTGCATTACATTACAAAATTGAGGTTAACCCTGCAGATTAGTTATGATTACACTTTCTCATGGCTAATTACTAACCTGCTGTGGTGCAATGCATTTCCATAGTTAACTAGCGATTAACCTTGGATTTTGTTTAACTTTTTTTAGTGCGACAGGCCCTAAATGAGGTCTTTTCACACCATTTTAATGGAACAAGATGAAGTCCATTCACAAAAATGACCTAAAAGGATGTCACACCTGTTGCTCTGAATGCATCATAGATGGCGTTACAGTTTTTCAAGTTTGCTATTGTACACGTAAAGGACGAATTATCGTTAAAATATCGCTTATTTTCGTAAACTGTTTTCTCCATCCCATCCCCCACCCATTCCTAACCTAAAGGTTTTTAAAGGTAGTTCCTAAAAACCGACAAATTATTTCAAACTGCAATAGTTATTAGAAAATTCCATTTGAAATACTAAGTATAGAGGTAACTGAGGTAAGAGAGGAAAAAAAAAGCACCTAGATAACAAAAAAATAATCACTATAAAAAAAAGTGCAAGGAGGTGGCCACAAAAAAGAAAGGCCTCTAGAAATGCCAAGGTGAGTTTTGCTGGCATAAGAGAAAACAATGGTTATTTTTCGAAAATGGATTTCGTGCTTCTTCTGTGAATGATAATACAGGGCCAGAAAATTACATAGCAGATGCATAGATAAATGCAGGCACAGTGAAGCAGCTCCGAAACACGTGTAATTATGGCGGCCAAGCAAATTACATACCGAAATGCATTTGTGCGATTGTAACATGTTTCAGAGTCAGGAGGAGAAAAAAAAGAAAAAAAAATGGCCGACCATTTTAGTTGAATAACCTAAAACGACATTTTTCCCCCAGACTCCTCTGGGGGTGGGTGGTCATTAGGCTAGCTGATGTCCGAGCCAGTGCTCGTGACGTGTCAAGGCCATGTTTGGAGGAGGAGGCTGGCTATTTGTCCTTCTGCCTGGGTCTTGACGTGTTCATTTGGAAAGAACCTGAAAAATGCATTTAAACTAATTTGAAATTGTAATGGACAGTGGAAACGAGTGCCTTCGTTTTTCTGGTTGGGATTTGTTTTCATGAAAGACAAGTTTAAGGGTTTTGACGTATAACTTCTTTTCGATTATCTTCTTTTCGTTATTAAGGGGGTGCCAGTCATAAAGTATTATTGAGATGCCAAGCAAAGCATATACATGTATAGGACGCATATGCATGGGTAAGATGGTAAGTAGGACATATATTACGTCATAGATAGATGGGGTCGGGGCATAGACATACTTGGGGAGGATGCCAGGTCAGGGCTTAAAGATGGTGTATGACGTCATGCATGTATGGATAGTGCCATATATATGCTATATAAATAAATATAGTATAAATGAATGATGTGTAGACATGTGGGGTACTGAGGTTAGTACTGGGTCGAGGAATAGTTGTGTCAAGAAAGTGTCACAAATAGCTAGGTTTCATTGTATGGGGCCGTCCATATATGATGTCACACCTAGGGGGTGGGTGGGTTGTGTTTTTTGTGACAATTGTGACCAAGGGGTGGGGGGTGGTTCGGTA
>JAQIXS010005469.1:0-12556 GCA_034700785.1 Rossiulus vilnensis
AGGAATAAGATGGTTGAATCTCAACATTAAGAGCTCTAATGACGGTACACGATTTTTTTCTGATTATCAACGCATACCTAGAGGCCGATCAAATCTCACAGATCAGTAAAGATCTCAGATTACTACGTTTGGGAAGTTTAAGATTAGATCCAGTGGTAAATGATAAAATGAAACTGAAATACGATAATGCATTAGTTGGAAGCTAACTCCTCGAGGATAAGGTTTCAAGTTTTGCATTCTGTAAAACTAATTGCATCTGAAGAGCATCACCTCCCCGGTACAACCTCAGGCACACTGCGAATCTAACCACCCTCAAATCAAGATGAATCCGAACACAATTTACTCGATTTCGCAACTTGCAACAAGAGGAATGTTATGTGATAAATGTACGTCAAGCATTAGGCAAATGATAAATTAAAGATGCTTAGATGCATCTTGCTTTTCTCAGACTTAAAGACTAGGGGCATCCAGCACATGCCAGGTTTAACTCCGTGGTCTAGCACCATAAGTCAAATTTTGGTAAATAAAAAAAATGTATCGCATGTATGTCTACGTGTTGTATTTATAAATCAATGTGATAAATGTGACCAACTAAGAAGCACTTGTACTACCATCGTTGGAGGCTGAGCTCAGGGATTAATACCCTGTACAATAAGAATTTTGATGTAAAATATACTAAGGTCCCACTTAGTATATTTTCTATCGAAATTCTTGTCTTTATGCAAATATGATCACTGCAAGCAGTCTTTCGAAAAGTCTTAACAATATTGACATTCATGAAAAAGGTTTCCAGTGCGTGTATTTATATTTCTTGCACAATTTCAAAAATGCCGCTTTTCATAGAAATATCTTCATTGTATAAAATCATTTGGAATATAAAAAATATTCCTTAAGAGAAAATATGTTTGTGGTAAAATTGTTCCTTTCCCATTACAAAGAATGTGAAAACGCCAAATTGCAAATTAGCCGAATTAAAAAACGCCGAATGGCTAAAATTCAGAATGTAAAAACGCCAAATGCGAGGGAAAGAATGTTAGGCCTTCAAGTAGAGAAATCGGCATAAATCGATATTTCTGAAAATTAATACAACTTCGTATCGAACTTGCATTTTGGTTGAAGGTAAATCAATAAAAAGAAAACATCACCTTAGATGTTTTTCGTTCATTAATAATACAATATTCAGTAAATAATAAACGTTTCAAAAACTTGAAGTGTTTATTAAGTTTATTGACGTCATTTAAAACTAGAATTCCGATTTATATAAACAACAAAATCAATAGGTTTATATTGATAATAATTTCCATGAGTTTTTATAAATAGTATTGAAGGAACGACTCAGACA
Source organism: Rossiulus vilnensis (assembly GCA_034700785.1). Taxonomy (NCBI): domain Eukaryota; kingdom Metazoa; phylum Arthropoda; class Diplopoda; order Julida; family Julidae; genus Rossiulus; species Rossiulus vilnensis. The sequence goes on from JAQIXS010005469.1 coordinate 1,343, forward strand.
ATTTTTTTTTATTACAAAATTTTTATTCAAAAATTAAATCAAAGCAGCGCCATATAGACTCGATTTTTTTACAAAAATTGGATCATGGTGTATTTAGACTTTTTTTCCTTTTTGGAGTTTCACCATTCGTCTTTTATACTTTCGGCCTTTTTTTGAATTTCAGCGTTTTTACCGTTCGGCGAATTTGCATTCGGTTTTCACCGAAATATATATATACATATATTATATATTTTATATCAGTAGTCTTAACATTCATAATTTATTTGCAGTATAAAGGTTAATGGGTTTTTTTATATTTCGTATATGGAACATAACACGTTTTTTCGAAAGGCATATATATATAAAATAATTTTACAACGAAAATTGGCGGTGTCTCCTGGTTATTCATTGATTTATACACATGTATTCAGAATGACAGATTTTAAATAAAAGTACGAAACATGTTTTATCAATTAAAGAGATTAAATACATCTCTTCAATTGATGATTCCCCAGCAACATGATGGTGAAGATTAACTTCATGGATATCCAGACGTGTTTCATAATGCGCTATTAAATACATTAACGACATTAAGAATTGAAGCTCGATAGGAAACTGCTTCAAAATTGAAAACAAACACCAGCAGATGCCTATTCTAAACACGAGCATACGATTCAGAATGAGTAATTTAGTAGAAGAAGCCGAAAAATCCATTGGGATTCAACGCATCAGAGAGAGAGAGAGCATTGAATAATGGAATTTTAATCAGCTGCACGCTAGCGCATGCAGTCCGTCACGTGGGTGGAATACGCCAGTCCCAATTGCTTAGATTCCAGAATTTTTTATATAGGCCTATTTCTTTCTCAATTTCCTTATCAGCGAGGGCCTGACACAAAGCCTAGCAGTTCTTCAGCTCCCAGGGCTATTAGCTGCTGGATATTAGCTGGGAAATATTTCCAGACTGTATTTAGCAATTCCATGCTGGTGTCATCTTGGCACAAGTATGGATGTTATTAAACAAAATTTTACGAGTATAACCAGCAATAAGGAGACTCGTTTCTGCGAAAACATCGTAAAATTATTTCGCGCTGTAAAGCTCTTTGGCCAAATTTTACAAGGAACATATTAACAATTCCGATATAGTGAAAATTCGCATAATGCCGCCGTATGTTTCTAATGAAAAGCTCTAAAATTCAACATCTGGAAAATTCACACCGCCTTTTCGACGTAAAGCTGTCATCGTTATAAATAAGAAATGAGAATGGACAACACGTCGTGGTTCTTGCATCGTTCCAATTTGAGCATCACTCAGCAAGCTTCAGGGCGTATTGAATGACATTATAAAAATGTTAAATGCATTTTTCATAGGTGTTCTAAATGCGTACGCCATATCATGTTCCGCTAAGCATACAGAAATCACCTTCCAAAAGTATGGATTTAATGTTTAATCCTTACGAGGTCGATATTTACATATGGAATTACTAATTCACGCATTTTCTTTTACAAGTAGTCATTTAATTTTGCTGCGTATGTGAACAATGTAATTGTTTCTTCAACATTCTTCAGCACAACTTGCAAGATGAAGAACTATTTTCAGAAATGAACAACGACAGGTAAGAATGTTTAATTTTGCAAACTCACCTAAACCCCGCACAATTATTTACAATGTATATTAAATTACATTACTACTAATACAGTGTCCGTTTCAGGTTAGTTAGCACTTAATACGTGTAATTAACTACATTTACATTGTATTAGCACACCTCATAGCTACTAATATGATACACGGATAACAAGATAAAGATGAAAAACGCTTTTAAGATATGAACAAGACAGGTAAGAATGCTTAATTTTGCAAACTCACCTAAACCCTGCACAATTATTTATAATAAATTACGTTACTAATTATATTTTGTTCGTAAGCACTTAATACATGCAATTGACCACATTTCCATTTCACTGATACCGTATGTTAGAATCTGGTAATAAGTATACCAACACATAACTAGTACTGCATGTAGAACTAACTTACCTTTAAGATGATTACCACAAATTAGCTATAAGAATGTATGTATTATTATGCAGTTCCAAACAAAAACATTCAATTAAATCCGCCAAAATACACGAAAATAAATCAACCTTGATAGCTGCCCTGATTTTATTTAGCAGTATTCGTCCAGATGCATTAGATGTTTAAACCAGGATTGCACACACAAAAAAGGCGAAGTAATAAAATGCTAAAGTGTTTACTTCCAATTACGGTTGTTACCCACCGGCCCTCTTTTCCTTCATCGATTCTCACTTGCTTTTGCCGGTGAGCAAGATCAGAGGATCAAGGTTGAATCTATGATGCCTTTTGCAGCATTAAGAGGTGTTTTGGATCCAAATGTGGAGTCAAGGAGATCGGAGTGCTTTCAATCAACATCAAATGTTTTAGTTTAAGAGACAGTTCAGGATGCACTTTTGGCAACAGTGTTATCCATATTGCGAAATAATAAATCCGAGAAAATGCGTAATCCAACGGCACTGTATTCCTATCACCGGATGTGTTGAGGTCATTGTTAACGAAGTACATGTAAGCTCATATCATAATTATAGCATAGATCAATGCAGCTTCTATGATGCAGATGATTTCATACGCCCATGTTCATTAATACACTGACATCTCAGTTTTGACACATTCGGAATCAAACAAGCACTGGATAAACCAAAAACAGCGTGCATTGGCTGTAAAAACGTGACTGCAAATTAAGGTTCCGCAATATGAGCGCTCGAACCAATTATTGCGCTGCCAATATTGGCTTAGCACAGTGGTGTAGATGAGGCTTAAGGCCATTCCCTAAATAAATAATTGATTGGGTGACTTACCACACGAATCTCTGGCAACCAGGTCCTGACCTTTCCGTAGCAGTACTTCAAGTTCAAAAAATGGATGCTGCCTCAGCAATACGTGACGATACTTTAAAAAAGAAGTTCCATCCTGCAAAAAAAAGGAAAAAAATGCATTGTGGAATTGTGCATATCATTTATGTCACATTTTGTTTGTGCAAAATATTACCCAAAAAATTCTTCAGCAAATAGATACATGCACCTCATACTGTTTTACGTTTAACTATTTCAGATCACTTCACGAATTCGTCAATCCATCAAGAGTTTTTACTATTTTCTGTTACTATTTTCAATTTCGTTTCCTTTTAGTAATTTAGATATGGCAACGTTTTGTTCATAAAACACTGTTTCGCATTATTGAAATACCTTACGAATAAATGCAAATATCTTTCGGAATAATATTAACAGTTGAACCAGTAATAGTAAAATTCTCAACAAAAAAAGAAGTTACTTTCAGCACTGGACTGTACATGGTTGATAACGTAAGCCTATACTCAAAAGCGCCTGTCTGGTTTTCGCACAAAAAATACAAGAATGTAGACTTGTACAACAAGCAATCACGACCATTTTGAGATAATGTTGCTATTTCATAACTGTCAAGAATTGGGAGCTAAAATTTACTACATATACAATGTAAGTCATATCGTAGTTCAACTACTACGTACTTTATGAACATGTATGGAGAAAAACGTTGAAAAACAACTTTTTATGAAACTGTTTACAAAAGCGTTCACCATCCAACGTTAATCGTTGGCAGGCCGTTAATCATAACAAAACAAAAATTCACTAAAAGGGTGTCCACCCTTCCGGCATGAATTGAGTTTTATATGGAGCAAATACGCACAGTTGACCATAAATAATGTAGTGTGAAATAAAGTAAAATGAAAAACAATACCAAGTGCATTTGTCATTTGACCAGCAAAAAATATTACAAGCCTGCTTGAAAGAACGCTGCAACGTTTACAATGGGCAATTAAAGATACAGACTTCCAATCACCAATGCCAGCACCAATTGCTTTGTAATAGGACACTCAAACTGATGTTCAATGTAAGTTCAGTATAATTCGTTCATACATTATATTTGAACTCATAAACTATGCAGTATGTACAAAAATTTGTTTTAAGATCACGGTTGTGTTAAGTAATAATAAGATAATGAGGTTGCAAAGCAATTGCTGGTGGAGCTGGAAACAGACAAAAAAGTGTCTCAAAACCACGACAGAAGTTCAAACGTTTTTAAGTTTCAGGAGTTGCGACATACAAATCAACTAATTTAACCCAATATCCTGACCTGCCCGTTTGTATTATTATTCATGCAGTAAAGGGAATGCTGCAACAATCACCTATCATAAAATCATAAAAACTTTACCATCGTCATACTGTTGTGCTTCTTGTTGCTGTTATTTTTTTCCAGATATTAGCACCAGAGGAGTGCCATTTCAAAATATTAGTTTATTCTAATACCATACAGAGCGTATTCTGGTTCTGTTCTATCACCAACTTTAAATACATCTTATACAACATGTCGATCGAAATACATTCAATATAATGTCTTTCAAAATAGGTCATCACCATAATTAAGTGTACTCGAATCGATATCCGTACAGTATACATGAACGTGCTCATTTTCAGAAATATAACGTTACACTGCTGGTGATCGTGAACAAGAAAACTGTGCCGTACATTTTCGAAACACGTCATGCCTCCGTGAAAGTTTTACAAGGAGCACAATTTCTTCCTGGCTTTCATTTCAGGCACGGTTGTAAGAGACACACACACAAGCGTCTTGCACCATAATGGACTTGCTACACTTGCACATCTCATCGATCGAGGCCACCAGAACGAATTGTTCTTCTCGGTCTAGAGATCAGTTTTAAATCGAATTTGCCTCAATAATCGTTAAGTTCTGCCGCAGAACGAGCATCACCACAATACATTCCACCTGCATCACCACAATTCTTGGACGCCCTCTACCCAAAACCCACCCAACTTCACCGGTTGTGCAACACGACACAAATCAGCCACCAAAACCCCACCGATTACCTTTCGCCTCCTCCACATGCCCGATTGGTGGACGCTCAGCTTGCCAGATCTGTCATGGCAAGATCCCATGCGCTGTCCCAGGACCGCAAGAAGTACGGTTACCGAGCGCAACTGGCAGCACAATTTCAAACTATTTAGGAATTTAAGTTAACAGGAAAGTTGACACTGTCCGAGGCAACAGCTGCAGGAGCATTCTCGACGCCCAATTGGCACAAAAACACCGGAAGCCACTTCACCGTCGATCGACCATCAAGCAACGAAAACCACTGTGACAATGGTTTGTTCAAGAAACCTTGCGGGACCTTCGTGAAAACTGATCACGAAGAAGAACAGAAAAACGAACGCCAAGTACCTTTCCCTTTCGGCATAAAGTGGAATTTTCCCACATCGATTTTCGCCAGGTTGCCGCCCACTTCGCTGTTCCCGCACTCGGGCAATTGGGCTTGAATGGGATATCGAAATGCGCACGCCTCTGACCAATCGCGAGGGAGCGCCAATTTATGCAAATTTGTTACATTTTTGGCACTTAAACCTTTCGCGGGTTAACGTGGCGCCTGCGGTGCAGACATCCCATACGTAAAAAGAGCAAACAGGAAGTACAGTAGTCCAATCACGTCGCGCTCAGGGGCCATCCATGAAGGACGTCGGGCGCTTAACAGTCATTTTACCAAGTTCATTTCATTTTTTTTTTCACCTAACAACAAACATTTCGCGGTTTTAATTTTCTCTCGGTGAAACTTGCGAAGAAGTTGCATGTGGGTTTTGTTCAAGATTTTGCATACAGTGTACATGAACAGCTTATAAACCATGTAAAGAACTCAGACCCTAGTGAACAATCAATTTCACACCGGAAAAAAATGTTTAGGTCGGCCTTAAAGTGGTCATATTCCGGTTTACTGCTGGTTGCCGTTGTAATGTACACGTACATGTACGTAATTGTATCAGTTTCGATACCAATGTATGCTAATAAATCAATTTAAATTGTGAATGTGTTCAAATACATTAATATTATGCAAGCGTTGCAATTACAGTAAATCAATATTATGGAAGTTCAATGTAAAAGCGGTTTTTTTCCAAATCGGACCAAACTTTCGTGGGAGCCAGTCTTAAAAATCAAGAAAAATAAAGGATCCATCGAAATTAAATTCTCAACTTCTCTGATGTTTCCAGATTTTTGGAAAGCTTTATTTGACTTGATGATAAATGTTTATAGAATAGAATAGAAGCAAAATTTACCACTTACTGATATTTTTATTTATCATTTCAAAAGTTGAAAGTGTGCTATGAAAAATAGGACAATTTCCTATAATTATTCATTTGAGTTTATGGAAATTTAATGCTGGCAGATGCTCAGCGCATACACAGAAGCCTACAGAAACTCCCATAAAACAAATGTAATTTAAATTAAAAGACTATAACTCTAGAATAATTATACGCTGTACATATATGTAGCTGACGCGTGCAGTACTTGATTGTGGTGCAATTGATAACCAGTTCAATTACCTGACCGAATATCCATATTGAATGCACATGTACTTGGATAACAATTCATTTACATGTAAATTCATTTTCGTAGTATGAATAAGCCCGTGCCATGGTTGACGGTTTTCAGTCTCAGCACCAGAGGTTCATTAATGTCACTTTTTGAGGTATTTATTTCAAGGGCATGTATGAAGTCATGTACATGTAGTCAAAATTTCAATGCGTGACATCAGGGCACTAAATTAGGTGGCTGATATCCAAAGTACATATTAATCGCCTAATTAGCGTATCTGAAATAACGAAAGTATGCTGATCAACTACCAAATTCACGTTACGCTAACATTTTTGTTAGAAAATTCTTCGCATGTGGGGGCTGTTGTTAGGTTTTTATTATTATTTTGTGTAATTGTTTAGCAATCGACTCTAAGAGATTCGAAGATCTTTGAACACATCAGACAAATATAGTCACGTGGTCGAAATCTCCAGCCATCCACGAATATTTAAGCGGTGTTTTCTTCGTACTAACAACCAGTCCGCTTCACGTTCAGCCTAAGTCGATCTCATATATCCCAAGTCCGACTCGTTCAAGATGGCAGCCTGGGTGTACTTTTTGACTTCGTTACTGTGCATTTCTTTGGCGATGTGTTGGGAGGTTAATGAACCAGTAAGTTCGTGCAAAAGCAAAATTCCATGGAGGCCTGGTCCAATAATTTAGCAAAGTTCAATGTCGTGTGCAATTCTAACTGTTACCTCCAGCGTTTCTAGACCAGATGTTTTGTAAAGCCAGGATTTCATTGTGGCATACTGCTCCGTGTGTCCATCTGTATTTCGTAATGTTTGTTTCCGGTATCTTTTTCTGGTTTAAATTCCGAGTGTTCTAGTTTCAGCAAAACGGATCGCCTGAACATCGAGGACGTAAGTCTGGATGTGTCAATTTCTATCCTTAAACTTTTTTCCACTAAGTCTCTGGATGTTCATTGTTCGAATCTCCATCTTCCAGCAACGAAAGATGACGCTAAAAAGCCGTTGTTCAAAGTGCTGACCATGCGAACCATACTCTACGCAGAAACCGAAATCCTCGAGAACAGCAACTATGCTCTGGAATGTAGGGCTGAAGGACTACCAACGCCAGTGATCACCTGGTTAAAAGATGGTATTGAGATAGATCAGGTAAGTTCCAGCCCATGGCAGTCTTCAGACACTTAGGTGTCAACTACAGTGAAACCTGGCTATAGCGACCGGACAAAATCGGTCAGGTGGTCAATGTAATGAAAATATTTTTTTTTTAATATTTTATTTGTACACATAATAGTAACTTTTCATCACTTTAATTTAAAAATGACATGTACGTGTATTTAAGAGTTTAATGATCAATTTCTTTTAAGTGTGCAATGTAATTTTTGTATGGCATCGGCAAACTCAAAGCACATTGTATTGTAGATTTTAATTGGTAAAGAAAACCCCAGTAATATGGTGCAGTACTATATCTACTAAAAATGTAACCACTTATTATGGTTACTGGTGCATTTCAAGGGAATTTCCCTTGACTAATGTGCATTCGGGCGCCATGACTAAATACGCGTACTTGGTATATTTATGCACAAAAACCCTTAAGCGGTCTATATAGCGAAAAATTACATCTACAGTATAGTTTTAGACCGTAAAAGTCAATAATTGCAGCCAGGTTTCGCTGAATTTTGTACAGAGTTTGTTTACTTCTCCATCTAGGAGGTCTATGGTTCATCCAGACGTCTACCCCCTAAAGCTGTCCCCAGCGGTCTGGGCTGGACCGTGGGACGTCTGTACATATACTGCATGCAAAAACAGTATGTCGGAAACTACACCTGCGTTGCTACAACTCCCTATGAACGCGTCACTTGTGATACGTCTGTCATAATGGCTCCATGTCTGTTATTTCAGATCTGACAAATTGGCAATCTCATATGGCCAACCATTCTAATTCTGATTTTTGTCCAACTTCTAGCACAATGGAGTGCTGCCAGCAACCGTTTCTGCTCCAGAGACGATTGTAAGTATCCGCACATATGATAAGGCCTGATAACATCGGTTGGGACAAACCACAGCTTCCATTGCAGTTACCATGCAACAGGTGCGCCCAAGAATCCACATGCACAACGTTTGGGTTCTCCAAGAACTTGGCAGTGATGTGCTTCTGCTGTGTAGGGCATTTGGTTTCCCTGCACTCAATGTGAAGTGGACTAAAAACGAAGATGACGTTGTTAAAAGTAATGCGAGGGCTAAGGTAAGAATTATTGCAAGCGAAGAATCTGGCCCACCTACAGGTACTAACAAAATGCATTTCGTTCAGCAAGCGGAGAAGCACTTAAATGCACTTAACTTTGTTTCGCAAGGGAATAGCCTGGAAATGCAATGCCATAAAATATCAGACCAACTCTTTAAAACGTAGAATTTCCTGCAGAAACTCTACGAAGCCACTAGGGGTGAAGTCATGAATGACGCCATTTTTAGGGGTAATGGGGGGATTCCCGCCTTTGCATGACAGGGATACCGTCCGAACATGAAACTTGCATGAGGGAGGGAGGTTAGGTTAGGTTTTGCATGACGTCATTTATGAACGCTCCCTTAAGCACTATTTATAGCTCCTAAAATGTGAATGATTAATCTTAAGTGAAAAGCCAGTAAAATGGCATTTGTTGGGGACATCTGCATGCCTTTATCCCCTAGAGTAGCTTTGAGTTTGTGCATGGAATGCTAGGTTTCAACAATGCTTCGCGTAATGTGTTTGAAACGGTACACGTATTTTCCAAAATTGGTCTAATATAGCATTATTACATTCTACTTTAAGAAAGGCCAATTCCTTTCCTCTGTCATTTTGTACTCTGAACATCAGCCTTTAGCTGACGATTTTCACTGTCTTAATGTCCTTTATCTCAGATCCTGAGCAGCGGTGACTTAGTGATAACGCATGTCAAATGGGTCGACATGGGGGTGTACAAATGTAAAGCCAGCAATGTACTTGGGCACGATACAATTACTACTTTCTTATACCCATTGGTGAGTTCCGCTTTCCTCATGCCTCGTATTTTAATCTAGTGTCAAATTCTCCCAGCATGTAAGAAATGTTTTTATGGTCCTCTAGACGGAAGATCCAAAGGACAAGAAGCTAGGTCGGAATGACCTGTAGAACTGGCATTTAGCTCCTGGAAGTTAGTGCTCTTATTGCTATTGTACCTGATGTTTTAACTTGGAACTATTTGTATCTTAAAACTTAGCTTGCATGTTTTTATAATAAAAATTGCATTTTAAAAAAATGCCTTGCTCCGCCATTTCTCTTCATTACATAGCTTGCAGCTAGCAGTTTTCTTCCATCTTAACTTAAAAACGGCAACGTTCATCAAAACTAAAGCTAATACAAATTAGTTGCTCTTGACTGCAAAGATAATTCTGACACTCTCACTAGTTTCAATTCAGCAGTATCGAATTTTGATTTTAAGTCATACTTAAACAAGTTTTCCAATGAAACATTTGGGTGCATTGATTTGGAGTAAAACAATACTTTCTGTAACCGATCGATGAAAATCGGCTACACAAATGACTGACGACTCTAAGCCATTTTTTTTCGTCAAGTCTTTCATAAACAACAAAACTAAATCAATCGAATTCCAATTCCGAAAGTCCTCACAACGATGAATTTTAATGTGGTTGCCTGAAATCTGACATCATGCATATGATAACATACAGGTATCAATGCCTATATTACTTCTTAAACATTTCCTTCACATACTCCACATAGAGCTGCTTCTGTCTAAACGATGCACAGCGGATTATTTGCGGCAAAATTTAAAACAAGCTTCACAGAAAACGTTAAAAATTAGTTCTACATGTATTATAAAATTTGGCAGCTATGAGATGAAAATTATGATCCGAAATTGCTGAAATCTTCGCTTACATAAACCTTACAGCCAGCTGAAATTAAGCCTTTTCCTGTACTAGTCGCAACCGTAGTTCCCGACACGCAACATTCAAGTAAGGCGGATTAGTATGATTTTCCATTAATCCATACCAGAAGCTAACTCCATCAGAATGACAGAGCATGCAGTTCTGATGGAAGTTCACACACTATCACGCCTCCAACAAATCAACTAGGCAATTAGTGCAACAAAAATTGATAAGCATTGCAGAGTTGCATTATTGATGGTGCACAAAGGGTTTTCGTGCTCTCGTGAACCAGAACATCGCATTAATAATGCAGCGTCAACAAGACGTGTTTACCAATTTATGACGCCGCATATCAAACATTGAACTCAATGATCAAGAAGCAAATAAGCACCGACACCAATTCAAAGAGCAACCGCATTCAATGTATTGTGTGGTATTCAAAATACATCCGACACAGCAGATATAAAACTATGAAGGGCATTAACTACGCATGCCTCTAAAACCACATTTTCCATAATTTAATTACTTTATGTCAGCATGATGCTTGCACAGTGCTGCCACCTATGAAACGTGAACAACACTGCTTCACCAAGACACCTCGCGCAAACTATGTAACACCAGTGTTGTGATAAAACGTATTTTAAACATCGTAGATGCAAGTCAGTTTTATGTGTACATAAACAAATTTGGAATATTTCAACATGTACCAGTGCTAGGGCCGGATTAACACTGTTTTTGGTCCTAAACACAACCAAGTTATGGGTCCCCTCCCCTGCATAAGAACAGAATCATTCTTTTCTCCCCCGGACGAGCTACAGTATATACATATAGGTGTTTTATCATTCCCCTCGCAAAGTTCTTAAAATTAGTTGATGTATTTGTTAAGGTACTAATAGAAAT
>JAQIXS010005470.1:0-12551 GCA_034700785.1 Rossiulus vilnensis
CACAGGAAACCGGAAGTGACGAGTGATTTAATTAAACTATGCATGACCAGTTTACATGGCTACTTTGGATCAATCCCAAGTACTACTTTGGTTCAAATAGCCCCCTCGCCGAGGGCTTAATCAAGGTAGTTTAGCTAAAATAAATCACAAGGTAAGGTGTTTGCATACCTACTTTGACTCAGGACAAAATACTTTAAACGGTGCATGTAAACGTAGTGAGTATTGAGTATTTCAAAACTGTTATTTTTACCAGTTTTACACAACCTTTCACTTAAAATGACATCTTTTTGCTTGAGTTTTTCAAACATTTTAATCAAATTGTGCATGCAAATGTAAGTTATTCTAAAATCCATGCTTTAATTTCATTAATTTCAATAAATTACGCCTAAGGCGTTTCCTTTTCAAAGTAATTCCAGAGGAATATAAAAAGGTAATATAACAAATAGGATCAAATTAATGATCTGCGACCTCGTGATTACAAAATTTATCCGATGGCTTTCACATTTAACGAAGATCTCAATCTTTATCAGAGGCCCTGCACACCACAACGAAAATTGGTAATTTTTGTAAAATGAACTAGTAAAATGCATTTTAAATCAATTAAAATGAATCTCGTCTCGATCTAAACGCACTTCTTTCGCGCATGGGTTAAGTTATGGACAGCCCTTAACCACGGTTGAAGGCACAATGAAATTACAGGTACGACTGTACCTGTACGGGGTACTCGCCCTCTTGCTTCGCATCTGAAAAAAGGGTGTTTGTGAAAACGCACGTTATGACCTACAAGATGGAGGATGGTGGAGCATGGTGCCAGCCTCGAGAGTCTCTATGCCGAATAAAAATGCAAGCCGTGTCTGCTTTTTTCGCTTAACCTCATTCGCTGGGAGATAGAGTGGGCTCGCGTTATGATAATACCTGCGAATTCCCTTTTTTACTGGGCTGCGGCCCTGCGAAACCACGTCCACACGGCCATCAGGTTCTGTCATTTCGCTTTCAGAATTTATGACGAAGTGGTTGGCTGGCACCAGGTACCTCTTGGTACGCTTCCTAGTTAGCGAACCTACAACACGCTTTATCTTTATGCCTTCCTCTGGGATGGTGAACGTGACTCGCTGCAGGCTGCTAAATAATAAAGCGAATAAAGTTATTTGATCAGAAACGAGAATTCCTGCATTGGGTGACGTGACGTGGTTTCTCGCACCTTACCGGTGGCCGTGCCGGAGTAAGCCTGCGGAGCAAAACTTCAAAAAATCTGTACGAAAATTGGCTGTTTGGATAGTTTTTGCCAAGTTTGTCCCTGTGTGTAGCAATATACATAGTACATGTATATGAGGTAAAACAAGACCCACCATCCTTATCAAACATGCTTCATGATCACTCCCCATAGCAAGATTGCATTTTGCTTTGTACATGTGGCCTACCAGACTTTAAGACACACCCGAATTTATATCGTATTTTTTGTACAACAAATTCGTCTTATATTCGAGTTATAAGGTAAATCATAAATGACGGATTTTCACCAGATTTCCATTAAAAATTCTTTCATAAATACATGATGTATAGCTAATAAAAGCAGTGCTAAAATCGACATTTTTAATAATGAAGGACTTTAGTCAACATTTTTACAAGATAATGGGTTTAAATCGGGAAAATGGGATTTAAGCAAAGCCTATTTAAAGGTTACAATGATTTCATAAAGATAGCCAAAGATTGGCAATTCGCATGCTAGGTGGCAATATGGTTGCATAAAAATATTCTGAAATCTCAAAAGTTTTCTCCACATCTCTTTACTGAACGTTTTTAAATCACAGGCAACGTCTTCCATTCCCTTCAAGGAGCTGCCTGCAATTTTTTCATTTCTTGTAATCGTTTTTAGGAAGAAGTCCTTAATATGTAATCATTCATTCCGTCAAATTTCATCAGAATTCCATCTGAATATCAATTACTTTGAAACCAACATCAGTATTGCACTACTAGAGTCCACTCAGATTATTGATTCGTACCATTTGACATTCAATGCGATGAAGATGTACTATTTCAATTTAACAATCATGTTTAATTCATGAAAGATGTGGGAGTCATCCTCCAAAATATTGGCTCGCGTTAGAATTTTGCCAGAGGGCTTATAAGCTTCCCAACCTGTTGATCTCTTTAATATGAATAGCCTATTTTTTAAACATAACCAAATTTATTCTGTTACTATTTGGTAAATTTTTTACAATATTTTAATATTTGGAATATTAAACTGGGATACAGAACTCAAAGGATAGTGAAGTGGCTATGTTCTCGTATTATATTTTTGAGCAAAAAAGGTCCCGCTCCAAACTCCAGTAAATAAGTAAAATACTGAGTGAAACAACGATCTCAATAAAAGCAAAAAACATTTAGGCCTACTGCGGGCACATGTTCACTGTACATTAAGTGACATAACCTACATGTAAGTGAATATACCAGCTCTGCACATAAATACAGACTTACAGATGTTGCCTAGAAGGAAAACGTTTTCCTGAACCACACAATACGCAATCTACAGGCACAAAATAATAAAAAATACTGCAATGAAGCTGTGAATCACCGACACATGTTTTACAAATACAGTATAGGCCTAAAGCCCTATCTTAAAAAATTAATAATTTCTGGAGAAGTGACTCAATATTTGTTCTTGTGCAGGCCTACTTGCTAGACTGCTTTGATTTAGCGATAGCCAGACGTACGTCTAGCCACAGTTTGGGCTGAACTATTACTCAGGGTATTCACCTTTTCCGCAAGGTTTAAGTGCAACAAAAGGTACCATCTCCTACAGGTACAATCAACACAAGAAGTCTACAATGTCAACACCATCGCACATAACACAGCTTCTACAAATACTAGAATTCCATTCTAATCAGTCCCCAAGAAAATGTTTATTTACCGATTTCATTTACGTCGCAATAACATCGAAATTCGAAGATGATAAAAGTACTAAATTTTTTTCATGCAGACACCTGTATATCGACTGTGATCATACTCAGACAGCGCGCGCTTGTATTCACTGCAAAGCTGAATTGGAACGGTTTACCATTACCGGTACAACCACTATGTAATCGTATAATTAGAAATGTTTTATCTGGAGCCACAGCAATATTGAGAGTACAACAATGCTGGTCAAGCAGTAGTTCAGACAAGTTCAAAGGTCGATCAATAGCCATATTGTATCAGAATGTGTATAGTGTAGGTTACCTAAATCTGCATAAGATATTAGTTTCGGTATTATTTCGCGACTTCGTTCCCATCTTGAGGTAGTGTTTCGCTTATAATTTCGTAAATACAAGGGATTAAATAGTTTGTAAAAACAAAATTCTCTTACCGTTATTCCAAGAAATTTGAATGCGCACACAATACATATAAAAACACTACAGAGGGCACCACCATCCAAATGTTAAACAATTAAAAAAAAAGTTCATTTAGGGTTGGCAGTGCCATCTCTCGGTACAATATGAGATAATGTGCCATCTCATTATAATAAACTAATAGCACAATATGTGCTCCTCTACGGCGATGAGGTGGATTTCAACGCAAGATGGCGCTTTACAACGGCCTTTGTTTCGTCTGTACATCTGTCTGCTTTCCATATTGGAATTTGGAAGATTAACGTTTCTTGTTTCGGTTTCAACAACATGATTAAAGTAGATTAACTGACGAAAAATAGCCTGTATCGCAATATAAACGTCCTCTGACAAATATACTGCGTGTGTTTCTTTTATCACAACAATATTCTAAGTATAATCTACTCCAATAAGATGAAAAGCATGTGAATAGTGATGGTTACCAAATGGCGGGAAATTGTTCTGTGTTAACTCTCTCATAAATACGACATTTATAATGGTAAGAAAGGTGTCTTGTTTATCTCAGTGAATTATTTATAAGTATGCCACCTGTTTGCATTTGAAATGTAATTGTGTACAGGATATCAGGCGATACTTTGGCGGTGGACAAAGCAAGAAAACTGTTCCTGCTTCAAAGACAGAGAGCTCAAAAACCAAGAAAGACAATGCTACCACAGCAAAAGTTTGTATTCATAGCTCATAAATCACTGCACCTCGGTTAAAATGAATTCCGCTGTATAAACGTTTTTTAAAAAATAAGCAGCAGATGTATATTCACCTTGTAAATAACATTTTCGTAGGAAGCTCCTGGCTCAAAATCTCGCCCTCGAAAAAGGCCTTCCCTTTTTATTGACTCTGGTTTGTTTAATTGCATAAATTAAAACTTTTGCTCGTAAATTTTAATCATAAACTGAGGTAATACTAAATTTACCTGTGTCTTAGATTCTGAAGAAGAACCAATTCCTAAAAAGCCTTCTAAAATTTCGAAGAAGGAGCCACTGTTAGTTATCAGTGATGACTCTGGTATGTTAACTTAAAATTGCCTGCAGTATACATTGTTATCCGCAATTAAATCCTTGGCAAAATAATAAATTTAGATGAGGAGCCAAAAAAACCTACAACTCGCAGTACTCCTAAGAAGGCAAAAGCAAGTGCAACTGTTCCAAAAAAGAAACTGAAACCTACTACACCAATAAAGCAAGTGAGCGTGGATGATTTCTTTGGGACACAACCAGTTCGTCGTTCTAGCCGAACTCCTCAGAAAAAGGTGCTGTATGGTGTTAATTGGTCTTAATTCTGAATGTAAAGTGTGCTTATAATACCGATTTTATATGCAAGGATGAAAAGCTGTCTACAAGGTCTAAGAATGAAGAATATGAAATACATGACGATGATGATTTTGTGGAAACACTCAAATCCATAGACAATGTGCAAACTAAAACCAATGCCTCACCTAAAGGTTCCAAGACTGCTACTAGCATAGCAGGTAAATTGTCGGCAAAACTTAATACAGTGAGTGAAAAGGCACCTGTAACCACCGTTAAGAAAGAAAACAAAGCTGCTTTAAAAGAACCAAAAAAAACTCCGGAAAAAACAAGAAGTTAGTTACGAAAAATTGGAACGTTTTTCGCTAAGAAAATTCTCCTCAATTTAAAAAAGATAATCATTTTTGAGTGTAAAAAGCTCAATCCTAGAAATCTAATTGCAGCGTCTCCAAGAAAGCGTCCGGTTTCTGATAATGATGTTCCGGCTGAGATTAAAAAGAATGAACCCAAAGTAAAAACAAAGGTGGACAATAAATCCCCAGCGAAAACGAGAAGTAGTTTGTAAAATTATGCTTTAAGAATCGTTTTTTGATGTTTAGCTCGAGAATTTAACCGAGTACAATTCTAGCACCATCGCCAAGGAAAGCAACCAGTTCGAAAACAACCCCGAGTCCCAAACCGTCCACTCCTGCATCTCTTGAAAAGAAACCAAGTTTTTACCAGCATTACCTACAAAGGGAAGGACCCAGAGCTCTAGGCTCAAAAGAAATACCTGAGGTAAAACAGAATACCCTACATAATCACATTGCTTAAAAGTTGTGTTGACGTGTCATTGCTATTGCAAATATTAAAAATTCTTACTGCCATAAAAAATTTAGGGCAATGAAGGCTGTCTGCAAGGTCTTACGTTCGTCATTACTGGAGTGCTAGATTCGATAGAAAGAGAGGAGGCAGCGGAAGCAATTAAAAAATATGGTGGCAAAGTAACGCAGTCGCTTAGCAAGAATACAAAATATTTAGTTGTTGGAAGAGAAGCAGGACCATCTAAATTAGAAAAAGTAAATGTGGTTGGAAAAAAAATGTATAATTCTCACAATTACTTCGTACTAAATTACTGTCGCATTTTCCTGCAGGCAAATACATTAGGAATTAAACAAGTAGACGAAGATGGTCTACTAGATCTTATTCGCACCTTGCCTGGAAAGAAATCTGCAAAATCCCCGATATCTAAAAGTACTAAAACGGGATCAGAAAAGCTTGCGGATGTCAAAAAAACTCCAGAGAAAAGAACGCCTTCCATTAACATTAAACCTGTCACCAAACAGGTACGTATGTTTACTAAAAATAAAATCAACTTCTTCAGGCATCAATGAATCTAATATATGGTCATTTCAGAAAACCGAGAAATTAGCCTCACCTGACAAAAGAACTTTATCGAGCAAACCTATTTCACCGCCAGCTACCTCCCCATGCAACTCACATTTGCTTTGGGTCGATAAATACAAGCCGACCAGCACCAAGCAAATAATTGGTCAACAGGGGGATAAAAGCAATGTTCAAAAACTGAAGCATTGGCTCACGAATTGGCACAAAAGTCACACCAGCAAGCAGAAAAAAGCATTTGGTACGTTTTTAAAAAGAGCAAATGTAACTTGGGTATTGTCAAGTGTAAAAATTGGTCTAATAAAACATTGTTTGTGCAGGTAAATGGAAAGCTGATGATGGTTCAAACTTCAAGGCAGCTTTACTGTCGGGACCTCCTGGAGTAGGAAAAACCACAACTGCACAATTAGTGTGTAAGGTATGTGCGATTAGTGCTTTAAGTTTTGGGATGTTAATCAGTTCTTGTGCATTAATTATAACTCATCGATCAACAGGAACTTGGCTTTACATTTATTGAACTGAATGCCTCAGATACGCGATCGAAAAAGAATTTACAGGAAGTTGTTGCTCGAATGCTGCAAAATAAATCACTGTCTCATTACTTGGAAGGTACTTTAAAATTGGCACTCTTTACTATGCTAAAGTTAACAATCTTGTGCTATCACAGTTGCATCTTTTGTAGGCAGTTCCGACAGTGCTGAGAAGCACTGTTTATTGATGGATGAAGTTGATGGAATGGCGGGAAATGAGGATCGAGGAGGCGTTCAAGTGAGATACAGTTTTGCAAATTACTTTGATATTTAGTGCCTTTCACTAATAAAATTGTGTTTAGGAGCTGATTCAGTTGATAAAGCTTTCGAAAATACCCATCATTTGCATGTGCAACGACCGAATGCACCAGAAAATCCGCTCCCTATCAAATTATTGTTTCGATTTGAGATTCCAGAGGCCAAGAGTCGAACAATTAAAGGTAAACATTATAGCATCAAATGCTAGTTACAATATGAAGTGATGATTTTTAACAATTTATTCCTTAGGGGGCCATGATGTCAATTTGTTTTAAAGAAAATATTAGTATTCCTCCAACTGCAATGCAAGAAATTATTGTTGGCACTAATCAGGATGTTAGACAGGTAAAAACTACATCAGTTGCGCAGGTTGTTAAAAGTTTAAGGCAAGTTAAATTTCTTTTTATATTTGCAGATTATTCATCATTTATCAATGTGGTCCGTGAATAAAAAGAAATTCACCGAAGGGGATATTTCCACCGAGGCTAAAAAAGCCAAAAAGGACTTGAAAATTGTAATAATGCAATTTTAAACACTGTAACGTGAAGTTACATCGTATGTTGAAATTAATGAAGTATTATTTTAGGGTCCATTCGATGTATTGAGGATGGTATTTTCGTCTAGTGATCATAAAAACATGAGTTTTCATGATAAATCCAATCTGTTCTTCCATGACTACTCACTGGCGCCCTTATTTGTGCAAGAAAACTACCCGTTTGTTCAACCTCATGCAGCTCAGTTGAGTAACAAATGCTCTGTATATTTATATCAACCTTTTTTTTAAAGAACTAAATATTGGACCAATTATAACCAATATTTGATGCTTATTTGTTCAGGAACAACTCTACGAAACACTTAGATTTGTTAAGCCAGGCGGCAGATAGCATCTGCGACGGGGATTTAGTCGATAAATTGATACGATCAGAAGGCCAGTGGAGTCTGCTGCCAGTTCAGGTAAAGAGTAAGCTGTTGGCATTTACAGCACAGAATATCTACTGTACTACTTTCCTTAAAATTACAGGCATCGTCACATTTACGTATACATAATGGCCAAGTTATCACCAGATTAAGTTCCAACCAAACATTTTCCAAGAATTTCCAATAAAATAAGCATTCTAAATAGCCTGTATGCACATATAGTCTTGATTTCAAATCAGTTTCTTTTAACGTGGTTTGTTTTACTGTAAATGGTGTATTATTTGATATTAACTTAGGCATAATTACGTAGGTAAAGAAACTAGTTTAAAATATGCGAAAAATGGTAGTCTTTCACTATAAGTACATACTCACTTTGGTCACAGTTGATACGTAAATGTGTGGCATGCCTGAATTAGCTCTTTACGCATTCTTAATGTTCAGTATAACATGCTCTATCCCCAACTTCATAATTTGTTTTTCATTCTTTAGGCAGTTTATGCTAGTATTATTCCTGGGGAGGTTCTTGAGGGGCATCTATCACAAATGATAGCATTTCCATCCTGGTTGGGCAGGAATTCCACACGAGGAAAAAACGACAGGTTACTGCAAGAGCTTCACATGCACATGAGGCTGAGGTAAGCTATCACGATGTTAGATATCTAAGTTTCAATTTGTTGGCGAATTTAGAGCCCTCAAATTCAACTCGTTTCAGGGTTTCTGGCAATAAAACTGACTTAAACTGCGATTACCTTCAATACATCCGCAATGCAATCGTGAACCCACTGGTGACGAGGGAACAGGAAGGGATCCCAGATGCAGTGGCGACGATGAGCGAGTACTACCTGATGCGTGAAGACCTGGATTCGGTTTTTGATGTTTCTTTGTGGCCCAATCAAGTGAACCCACTCAGCAAACTGAGCCCTCAAGTATGCCACATTTTACCTGGATGGGGTTTTGTAACCTGCAAAGAAAGAAAGCTCATTTTTAATTTTTATTATCCAGTTGAAGGCTGCCTTCACCAGGGCATACAATAAGGAGTCTCACATGAATCCCTATGCTGCAGTCATGACTGCTGCCGTAAAAGGTAGACGGGCTGCCGATGTGTCAGAGGATGCTGAACTCGAAGGTGAAGACATCGAAGAGGAAGACGACCAAGAACAGGAAGACATCACAAAAGATGCTATGGCAAGTAGTCTAGACTTTAACAACGATGAATTTACTCCAATACGAATCTCTAAATGTTCATTCCTTTCCATAACATTTTGTTGTATTAATCGTGAGGCATAACTAGATCTTCCAATTACACAGATCAAGAAAAAAACTGCACCAAAAAGGAAAGCAAAAGATACAGCTGAGCCAAGTACTTCGAAGGCGGCCAAAGGAGCCAAAAGAAGCAGAGTGAAAAAGTGAACCAATCATGAACACCACTATCAAATCATTCGCGATCCTTTTAATTTCTGACGAATCTCATTCCACAGTTTGGAAGGTTATAAGATGACACTACTTGTTACAGTATGTTGATCACAATTTCTATTTTTCTAAATTCAAGGTTATGTATAGACTTTAAGAATTACATTAAAACGTAATTAACGCTAAATAGTGAGATTTTAATTCGCTACAAAAATACATTGTACAGAGCATTGAGTTTTTGCATTTCAAGGATTAAGAAATAAGCATCTGCATGTAGGATACAACTGAAAGTATATACAGGCAAAATAATCCACTTTATAGTTAAAATTAAAATCTCATGCCTCATTTGGCAGATTTTCAGGCATTTGTGAGCCACATATCTAAAACTTGTGCCAAGTCGACAGATGGAAGTATGGTTGTGCAGAATGAAAAAACCCGTACAACTTGTACTTGAGCTTGTTTTACAACGTGCAACTGGTAATGTTGCAGGTAATTTTGCTGGACAATTTTATTTTTTAATTGGTTGTTTTCTTAGTGAATGGTATTATCAGCAAGGACATTTTAACAAGAGTGACAGATAAAAAGTGAAACCATCAATTAAGCTAACCACCAAAATGGTTATTAAAAGTTCAGAATGCTATAAAGATTCCAAATGTGATGACTATAAATGGACTTTAAAATAAGTTTATAAAACTGACTTCCTACATCCAGTAATTCTTTCTGCAACAACTAGTTTTTAGTTTAAATTAATTAGATTGGTCGACACTGACCACGAGAAGTGTGCGTTCAAAACGCATAAAAATGAAAATAGAAAAAGATCTCGTTTTAATAATAAACTTACTGGTTACAGTTAGTTTCCATGCGTACATCTTTGGCAGATTTCTCCAATTCATTCTCGCATTCCTCCTTAGATAATTTAAATTCTTTTTGTGTCAATATGAGTTTTCCTCTGGTAATCTCGCCAATAACCTCATCGAGGACATTAACCAGTCTGTCAGCATTGTCCATGGTGAACACCAAGGGAGATTTAAACTTCAGGACGTTCCTGTGTGGGCCATCAGCACTCAACAAGATGAACTCTTGCTTTAATCTATTGGGACATTCAATAAATACAAAGTACAATAAATTGCTAAAAATACATTTGAGGTTAAAGAAAGCTATTGCTTCCAACGTGCCAAATGTTTGAAGTTGTATTTTTTGCAAGAAAAATAGCACTTTTATTGCTTTTACATCAACAACTTTTATAATAAACTGCAGTTAAATCTCTTACCTTGTAATAATGTGCTGTGCTTCAGCAGTGGCTGGCTCTCTGGTTTCTCTACTTTTCACCAGATCTAGGCCAATGAACATCCCAACTCCACGAACATCTCCAATCAAGGGATACTTGTCCAACAACTTCTTCAGCGAATTCACCAAGTAGTTGCCAACGGCGGTGGCCTTTTCTCGCAGGCCTTCATTCTCAATAACATCTATAACCGTGTGTGCTATAGCGCATGACACAGGATTTCCTCCGTACTGTAATGATATTGAAATCAAACTAAGACGCCAGCATAAATGCAGAGATAGATACGTAACTGGCAGTTGACTAACCGTGTTGAAATATTCCATTCCAAGATTAGCAAAGCTGTGAGCAATTTCGGGGGTAGTAATTACTGCCGCTACTGGATGACCATTGCCCATGGGTTTTCCTAACGTTACGATGTCTGGGACGATATCTAGAAAAAAAATCCGTTCATTACATGTACTAGAACCAATTATGATATCCTAAACAAGTATACTGTATAAAAGCATAGATGACAAATTTGGCAATGCTACATTATAAAACCTTATTAATTAAAATAGGTTTTCCAGAGACGAATTGGAATATTTATGCTCACCATCCCCTTGCAACTGGAAGGCCCACCAGTGCTTTCCCACTCTACCAAAACCAACTTGAACTTCGTCCGCGATGCAAACGCCACCTGCATCACGTACATATCTGAATGTTACAATAACAATTTGATCAACAAAAATTAATCCCATCCTTCGTTTAATTTAATTTTTCTTTTGAATCCATAGCATTATTTACTTGTAAACGTGTCTTAGATATCCTGGTGGCAATATGATCTGGCCACCACAGCTTATCATAGATTCAGCAATGAATGCTGCTATCTTTCGTTCATTTACTGTTGCCGTCTTAATTAAATCCTGCACATCATCCGCATACTTTTTCCCCAGATCTATGTTAGGATGATCCACATCTCGATATTTTCCTCGATAAGTATCAGGACAAGGCGCCTAAAAATTAAAAAAGAAAACGCATCTAAAAAGTGATCTTGCAAACTGAAAATATAGCGTGATAGACGCCCGAGACAGTCTTATGAAAAATCCACTTATTGTTTCTGAAACAAATTGAGGAATGAATTTAATTCGGGTGCATTACCTCAGCTCAGATCATCATCTAGATGGGATTTGGGTCAAATCCTTTTCCAGAGATTCAACAAAAAGCCTCTAGCTCATGACAGCAAAACCATTCTAAAATGGGGGTTTAATGGAAATGCCAGCAGGATTTTATAAGAACATTCATTCATTAACTCCCCCATCCTAAAAGGCAAAATGTTAAGAGCGTTGAATGATAAGTCCAGACGTTTCAAGAACATTCAATGGTGGACCTGAAAACAAAAAAACCCATTCCGCCATTCACCTATTCTTAAAAACTTCCAAAATCTTCTGAAATTATTTGTCTTTCAACGATAGTTGTGGAGCTTGTTTTAGATCTGAAAAATACAAAATAATAGAAAAAAAGGAAAAAAATTATTAACTGTAAACGGAAAATGAGATGATGCAATGTCTTCCTAATACAATAAAAAAGATTCTACAGAAAATACTATAAATGTTAGTCATGTGTCAAGTACAGCAGAGAATTCGGTAAACCAGTCTTAAATTAATACCTGTAAAAACAACTGAAAGGAAGCCGTGCAAAAAGACACTGACCTTCAAACAAAGAACGTATGCATAAATTTAACAAAATGAAAATAATTACCACATGTACAAATTCTCGCTTGCCAGCTCCACCTTGGCCATCAAACTTGTAAGGACTAATGTCTATTAATGACGTTAAATGTCCATGGTATGCGCTTTGAAAAAAATATAACTACTATTAATTTTATTGGAAACATATATTGGAAATATATAATACAAAATGCTTACTGATCAACTGTTATGATGTCTTGGTGTTTTGTGTGTGCCCGTGCAAGACGAAGAGCTAAATCATTGGCTTCGGAACTGAAAAAATTACAATTTATTTAATTTTTAAGGAAAGTTCAGCAATCTATAGCTAACTATCAGTGGTGTAGTGGGGCCGGAACGCGCCGGTACGGCGTTCCGGTACGAGCCGGAACGGCGTTCCGGAACTTTAAATGCGTGTATTATTGTTTTTCCCC
>JAQIXS010005471.1:0-12548 GCA_034700785.1 Rossiulus vilnensis
GAACACCCCTCATTTTTTATTGCTTTTCGTGAGCGCGTTTCGATCCCGTTCGGCCAAACCGAACGCGTTTGGAATCCTGTCTGAACGAGGTATTAGTGCAAGGACAACAAGAACCTATCACCCAACAGAGACAGAGGCCGTTGTCAGTGTCTTGCCTTTCACCAGGGTAAGCGTTTGTGAGTTCTCGTCATCTCCCATGACCGCAGTTATTTTTGCAGGTTCCGGATCCTTGTGAAACTCGTTCACTATGTATTCACATTCCTGCCACGTGCCTTGAGGGTCAGGGCTAGGGCATTCCG
This sequence comes from Rossiulus vilnensis, assembly GCA_034700785.1. Taxonomy (NCBI): domain Eukaryota; kingdom Metazoa; phylum Arthropoda; class Diplopoda; order Julida; family Julidae; genus Rossiulus; species Rossiulus vilnensis. The sequence goes on from JAQIXS010005471.1 coordinate 300, forward strand.
CTGCTTTGCATGTGAAGTACTCTTTGCTGATGCATTTGAACTCCTCGCTGCCATCGTAACGCAAGAGAACGGCACCAGATCCGACCCAGGCAGCCAGATTCACGACTCCGGCGATGCCCGGGTTGGTGATTTCTTTCGGCGACAGTGTCGCGCTGACGAATGACGTGCCGGTTATCACCACGCTGTAAATCATCCATTTGCCAGTCTCTGGAATCACAAAAAAACAGTATCTTACAAAAACGCTAAAATGCATCCTTTTGTTATGCATTGTTGGGTTTTCGGAAGGTAGGGACGGGATTTTTTGTGGCATATCTGGCCCATCTGACTGCTGCCCAGATTTGTATGTTAGCGATAAAACATTTTTATTTCAAACCCGACCCAAAAGGATGCCCACCACGCAACTGCCAAATTCAAAATGTATCGTTTATTTATAAAAAATGAAATAAACGTGGGCAAAAACTGTTATGCAGCCTCCGACGTCCATCTTCGGAGGTTCATTCTGATTCGGAGGTCGCGTAACAGTGACATTCACGTTTTTTATCAATAATAACTCAACCCTTAGTGAACAACCAATTCTACACAGATGTACATGTAAATAAAATTAACAGTTATAATACGTATTTTAAGCAAGAAATGTGTATTTTGTTCAATATTGGGCATTCTTTTAGGTCGGCCTTTTGGGTTGCTCTAACTTTAATAGGTTACGAGATTATTTTTCAGGGATCTTAATGGAATAGTTTAAGGTCAACTTCGGTCAAACTGTTGGATTAACTTTAAAGAGGGGGTACCACCTTTCGGAATCACCCTTTATAATGTATGTACATGAACTCAGTAATTTTCTTGTCGCAGTACATACTAAGCCCCTAAATATCGTAATTTGGAATGTCAAATCCTCTGTCAATTTTCCGATTTAAGGCTATCCGCAAAGACCTCAGCGTCACATTCCATTTTGAATACAACACGTTTACAACAAATTAAGTTGGCAACTCTCTGCTGCAGAGACAGCAATGAGAACCTACTGTAGACATTTAATAATTTAGAATCAAGAATGATTGTAGATAGAAACTTGGGTATATTTATTTAATCATTTTACATTAATTAGAGTCAATAGAGGGGGACAGATCTCCGAACTGTAGAGAAAGAAAATGGAGTAATTTTATTGGGAAAAATATCAACAAAGTGGTGTACCTATACACCACAACTGTTGCTCTAAACGGAACTAAAATGGAAAGCTCTCGCTCACCATCTTGAAGATAAAAAAGATCTTCGATTTTCACTGCTGCAGTCACGGTGCTTCCAATGAATTGCGGGAACTTGCTCATAGAGTACAAACTAGATTCTCTAACAATCATCGACTGTTTGTCGATTATGAGAAAGAGTTTTCCGACAGCGAACAAAATGTAGTTTGTGCCCCACATCTCAGCAGCGCTTATTGAGAAAGGAAATTGTTCGCCTGCTTCCGTTGGCGGAATCGGTGGCAGGGTTGTAACCTCGTCGGTGCTAGTTTCTGCCTTTACTGTTGTTGTTTCCACTTTTGTTGATGTTGCTGTTGTGGATGTCGTTGTACTGACTGATGTGGTGTCTTCACAGGTGGTCTCCAGTTTCGGGGTGCGATCCTGTTACAAATATAACAAATATGTAGTCTTTTCAGACTGATAATGCATAATGTTCCTTGTTAAAGCCAGAGTTCTGCGAAATCGTTTCATGTGCTTCTACTTTCCCTGAGGGCCTATATGTAGTCCACTAGAGAGGTCATCTACAAGTTGTATAAATTAGGTCCCAGTCAGGCGGAAAGTTTTTCGATAACCGGACACTCCCGGTATGATTCTGTACTGTTTTCAGTGGTGCGCCCAAGAGGGGGACATCTGGGCACGTGCCCCTCCAGACGGCCAAAAGCAGTCCATGATTTCATACTTAATCAATAATAAAAATAAGGATTCTCAGCCAATTCCAATTCGTTACGCGACGTTTCGGACCCCTACATGGCCCATCTTCAGGCGATTTAGTCAATAGCGGGTTTCAGACTGCAAAGAAAACTCCAGAATCCCACTATGAAAAGTAACTCATCCCAATCCATTATGCTTTCCTTAGCTGGAGAAAGTACATGAACCATAACATAAGGTAAGAGCAGTATTTCGCTAATGTTTCATGAAAACATCAATGCACCACCAGCATGATCTTCCGGTTTCGCCAATTAAGCTACGATCATTGACGAACATTTGCATTCAGTTTTTCCAAACTACTGTAGAACATTTCACAAAATATAAAAAAGCGCAGAGTCCACGATCCATGGTCTTGAAATACTCTTGAGGAATGCTTTCAGAAATGTCGCATCAAGCACTTAAAGTATGAAGGAACGACAGAAGGCCCAATTCTTGGAAAATGTTTCATTGGCATTGAAACATTGACCAACTTTGATTCTTGTTTGTGCCAATGAGAATCCGATGTGAAATATCAATAAACGTAAACTGGGTTAAACTGTCAACAAGTTGAACAATCATGTTCGGCAGACAAAGAGCAACTAAACACCAGCCCAAATTATTTAAAAAAAGGATTGCCCAATCCATTGCCTAATCAAGCAGTCCATGAGTGGGGCCACCTAGTGGTGGCTCATTTTTCCAGCTCACTATGTGGGGTGTCCACTTTGTAACATTTCGTCCATTTCGAACACTGCAAGCTGGAAGTGCACTTAACAAATTCTCAGAATTAAAAGAAAATATATATATTGGATCCGCCCACAACAATAGTGCGAGGCTTTTAACTTCTGGCATGCCAGAAAAAATGGGCTTTATGGGAGGATGTGACTTCCAACGCATTTTGTCCACCTCCTGCTGAAGGCATTCAATCAGCCTTGCAGCTCCATCGGCGCGTGAATGGAGGCGCCTGCGGCCAAATTGTGCAGCGTTCAAAGCGCATCCGGCAAAGCGCTCGGAAGCCTGGCCAGATACGGGATTTGGCCACCACGGGAGACCCGGGTTGCCTGAAAACACTGAAACGTATACAAATTATAATCAAACTAGATGCAGCACTTGTCAGCACCGTCAACAAAGGTGGCCTCTGGCCGCCAGGTTATCGACTTGGCGATCACTACCACATCAAACAGTGCAGGAGACATGTTACTACAACAAAAACGTGGGGAATAAGACAAAGACGAGAGGATACTATTTAACAATTTTCTCCAGAAGTTCACTTTACGCGAAAACTTAGTTCATGGACGACGATCGATGCAAAACTAATAGCGTGATAATCCTTAGAAATGTGGTAACATTTTCTACCATGTGGAAACCGTAGTTGTGATTGTAAGATTACGTCGCATATTTAGTAATATAATGCACATGTTGCATGTGATAATAAGCCATAGTTTTGAAAATTGTGTGATAAATGTACTAAAATCGAGATATAAAACTTATGGGATACTTGATAGTTAACCATAACTGCAGAAAATCAGTTTTTAAAAAGTTTAATCTCAAATGATTTTTTGAGGAGCATTCAAACTTGCATGTCCTGAAGGTCCAGTTTTCCATCAGAAACTTTCAATGCGTGCTAACCCCTATTCTACCAGAATTTTATTTTTATAATTCCAAAGGTGAACAGATTGATTTTATAACTTCATCAGGACTCCTAACAAAATACAAATTTCCAACGAAACTGGTGGGTTTGAAAGCAAACCTAGGTACTATGTACAAGAATAAAGGTTACCCAATATTGAGCCCATAAAACTAGTCATTTGTTCTGAAATAAAAACACGTTCCGGAAGCGAGTTTTTAAAACCTTGACGTCAAAATGGAGAAATACAGGACATCAATGCGCTGCTGCCCTACTTGCAGCTTGAGAACTGGGTGTTCTGGACGGTCATCTGAAAAGTTGATGGCTGGTACTTCATCCGTTTTGGTTTGGCACCCTTTAGTTGTGCTAAATGGAATGCAGCGGGTGATCCGTCCACCACCACGAGGCCATAAAACGCCCATCTTATCCTAGCTGAGAGCATTTTCATCCCTATCAAGAGCGCAACCACTCATTTGCACTTCCGGAACCAGGCGTGCAAAAACCCAATAGCAATTAGCCACCTGCGGTTCCCAAGCCGAAGAGAGCTGGGCCGAGACATTGGGCAGAATTCAATTTTGGGCCCAGCCTGGTTAGTTCACCTAAAACGCCAATAAAGTATTTCCAAGTCCAGAGCGACGCCTGCCTAATGGCAATCCGATAGCGAGGCACCGGCACAATGCGCTGCTATAAATTAACTAAGTCGAAACTTTCCCAGTTCCCATTAGAAGCCCGAGCCCGTGAGGATTTAAACCCGGCTGCACTCCTGCGCCCTTATTGAATTCGTGAGATGGAAGAACCTGCGTCTTCCACAGAAATAAATCACAAAGGCGTTATCGAATTATCATCGCCATTCCGCCGCTAATAAACCGCATCGAATTCAGAGCACGAAAAAGGCGTTTAGCAGCCCGAATTTCGGGAAAAACACCCCACCAGAACATTCACATTCCACTGGACCATGTGCAAGTCCCAATAGATGGCGCAATGCACACATCAGTCCAGCATTTCCAGTGACATCAGCACAGGTTTCCAAGTCAGACCTGGAACATTTCAAATGATTACTGAACATCTTAGTTGATACAACAGACATTACCGTAACGTTACTGACACTACATGTTACTACATTACATCTGTACTGTCAGTTGCCCAAAAGACCACCATGTCCCTACTCCGAGTCCCGGGTATTCCTCAGTACATATGGAAAAAAAACCAGTATCAATTACCAGTTAACCTAGGATGGCACAATTGTTATCAACACCTAAAACGCCTTAAATTGACCATGAATTTAACTTAAATTTCAAACATGTTCATAAACTAAACCTATTTGAAAAAGAAAAAGAATAACATGCATTAATTGTGATACTGTTTTCATAAAAAATATGCCTCCGGCTTTCTCTTGCCGCTTATAAGCAAATTTAGTACATAAGATATAGCCTGGAATCCAAGACGAACTTATTTTCGGAAAATTTTCGCCTAGGGCATACTCTGTATTTGAATATAAGTTAAAATCAATATTTGGTTAATGACGTTTTTCAATAATGTTAGACCATGTTTTTTATAAAGCTGTCTGTAGAAAATGCAGACAAAAATCCAAGATTCCTGATTTGATATTCGAAAAAAAATTACCTATATATGCATGCACTTGTACATGCCTGTAGATAAGTCATTTGCCTACATTTATAATATAATGTGCCTTACAGTTATAAAAATACATATTGAGCAGTCTGATATTCATAAAAATTGCCCAAAAGACGTTAAATTAACGTTAAATCAGATCAAGCAATCGACAAATCACATTTTCTCAATGGAAATAAGCTGAACATAACATCAACAGTTAAACTAGCATAACCAATCTCCCATGGTTCAAACCTAGCAAATAATTTTTATTAAATCTCTTAATAAGTTGTCAGAACGTTCTAAAATATAAAAACTCCAACTGCACGTTGGAACGAACTCCAAAATGGTGTTCTTGGACAAGCTCTAATTTCACTGCAGTTTCCGAATTTCTCACAAGTCAGACAATGAGTGATTTTGTGGGCTATGCTTGGGTATCCGATTTTACAGAAGTAACATGCACATCCGGGCCCTTGGTACTCTAGCAATGGCGGCATTGAGCAAAGAGTGTGGTCTTCACTAACACTAATTACAGTCTGACAAGGGACAGGAAGACAGCGATTCAATTTGCCACGAATTGAGAGATTAATGAAGGCTTCTGTGCCATCCCGTCATTGGCCAGCAGTAAATGAATCCGGATCACTGGGAAGAATCCTCTCCACTCCACAGTTTGGTTTCAAAAACAGGTTCAATTAAGATGAGGCCAGTCGAACAAAGATGTTGTTGATGAAGAGGAGCTTTGATAGCTCATCGAGTCCTGCTTCCTTGGATCGGTTAGGATCACCTAGCAAAGCGCAAGGCTACGTCCCAATTAACACGGAATTTCTTCGGCCCTCTTCAACCTGTCCAAAGCAGCTTAAAACCCAATTAAGCTTCCGGTTGTTTCGGGCGCCGCCTAGCCTTGGTCAGGGCTGAGAAACCGGGGTTTACGCGGTTCAATTCATTTGTCAGACAACAACTTGGACTTGGGAAAAACAAAGTTGGTGGATAATGAAGAAGCAAAGCCGGAGGTCACCAGACATCGTCTGGGTAGCGCCATGGCAACGCATCAGCGGTTGAAAACACGGTTTGCACAGACGCCCACATTAGAATTGTAATAATTGAGAATCCTGTTATATATGGTGCATGCATCTATCAAATTATAACTTGAAATTTCTATAAAAATGCCTTATCTCATACTTACTAACCCGCATTATCATCATTACGTTTCTATCTTATTAATCTAAGGTTTATATTTCTCCATATATTTATTAAATATTATTTATTAACATCATTTTATAGCCATAAGAGCGGAAGTTCTTATTTCTCTTATGCGTCTCTCCCTATGAAATATTTGCTTATGTTTGTTGCTCATTACATGACAAATGTAATAGGCATCTTCAGAGAATGGACATTTTTGCTAAGTCCAAATAATTAATCCTATCCTATTTTGGTTATACTGCAAGTGGCAATAATGTCCACTGGAATGATCTTTTGCGGACATTTAATCAACTTGAGAAACTGAAAAGACAGAGAAAGCATTTCTTTGTTTATTCTTTTTAATCACTAACTGGCTACGTCTATTTCTGCAACAGCCTTAAGGTAAAAAAAATAAAAAGAAATAACGTTGGATTCGAAAACAGACGAAAGCTGATCTTGCTTTGCGCATGGGCTAAAACTAGCGGCACGCATTAAGAGTAAATAAAGACTGCATGCCTGAGATGAGCTCAAAACCTTAATCAGGGCTAGGTTTCTGGAAGTGCATTACCGGATTCTTCACGGTAGACGAAGAATGCGCTCGAACTGCTTGTTAGTCAAGGATGGATTTGGAGGTAGAGGCTCTCATCTCCAGAGTTAAGTAATGCCAAGAACTTAACGCTGATTAGATGTTCCGGAAAGTGGACTTCCTCAACTTCCTGGAGGTGTCGCGACTAAATACGCCACATTTTAGCAATCAGCTTTTTGCCAAAAATGGGAGTCAAAACGTTGGCACTAGGAGCCCGTCATCTGTTCTTTGTTGTAAATCCAATGACTAACTCAACATGCATTATTAATTTTTTTGAAATTCTATATTTTTGCTATGGCAACGGCCTAATGGGACATCCATTAATAAACTACTTGAGAAACCGCGATGATCTACCGAATGTTATCATCGCAATAATACTAAAATCGACCCTATATTCTGCGACCCAATTCTAATCCCAGTGTCATTTCTGCTGATAGTTTAAATATGTTATTTCACAGTAGACCTGTACGCATTTTGAATGAAAGAAAAAGTTCCCATTTAACAAACTGGAAATTTACGAAACAAAAATGAAACCTTATGTTATTTGCAAAAAACCTTTAACGCCAATAATTTATTTCCTAAATTTGGTTTGTAACCTAAATCCACCCATAACCATTTTAGTGGATGTGGTCTGATAAAAATTGGATAAATAAGTGCATTAATATTTGCGTTATTTGAAAGTCTATAAATGTAATCCCCAAGTTTCCTTGACAAATAACCATCGCTTATCACCTAACTGAAATCATTTGTGATTTCTCCCCCAGAAAACGTTGCCTATGGCAATAATTTACTAATATATACACTTAACTTTATTATCAAATAAGGAAAACATTTTTGTAACCAATTTTACACCAGTTTGAAATAATAAATTGATTAAACCTGCCCCATCATCCATCATATCACCATACTTGTAAAAAAGATGACAACATTTTATTTTACCTATTTTCTTTTCATAATTGTACACAAATTGGCAACCTTAAAGAAACTTTCCCTTAGAATGGGACACCCAAAGGAGCCAAAGCAACATTCCCATATCGTGGTGGCGATATTTAATCGATGTACATTTGCATTATGGTATTCAAAATTGCAGGGCAATTATGTCACCACACATCAGCCATCAACTAAATCATTAGAGTGCGATACCATTCCACAATGAATCCCAAAGTTACGTTTAACTTGAAATATTTCGCAGGCATCCACGCAACGTGACAGCTATCTTTTGAATAAGCAGGCCCAGGGATCATTTACAACGATAGGAATAAACCGGTGAGGAGCTCCTAGCTGACGTTTGATGAATTTCGCTTTTAATGGCAAAGATGGGTGATGGATTAAGACAGAAAGTAGGGCGGTATTAATAATACAAATGCGCTTCGAGGCGGAGAAAAACAACAACGAGAGCATGGAGATGAGAAAAATCTGCAACTGCCTATTATAAACCGATATATTTTCCTCAACGAGAACGAACTATTGAGTGCAGTTACAGGCAAAAATGCTAACATGGAGTCAGGGCCTTGCAACGTTTTGCTTTGTTTGAGGGAATTGATTTCCAAAGCGTGCTACCTAGTCACGAATTGGGGAGAGATAAAGCTGGATACCCTTGCTTTTAGCCTATCCAACGTTCCACAGTTTACTTTAAGGTTACAAAAATAACAATAAAAAATTAACATTACAACTACAATGCTTTTTATAATTGTGTAACGTGTGCGAGAAACGCTTGACATTTCTAGAAGTTATTGCAAAATAATTGGTAATTCAGTATATAATGATTTTTTTAAAATAAAAAACGAACAAAAATTCACAATGGAAATCTAAAAAGCATTAATTTCAATTAAATATTGCACACTGTATTGTTTTCCTTATTTTCGTTGACCAACCGAAATAAATTTCTCTGACCTTTTTAATGTACACTGTACATGTAAATTCTAGAATTATCAAGGAAACAAATTAAACGAAAATATTGATAGGCTATATATACCTTCCATTCCTTCCACTCAAATTTCATTGCATATTTATAAGGAATTTCACTGATTATCCCTGACCATGTATGACTCCCTTGACTTTCCATGTGCGCACGTCCCCTGATTAATTTAATCAAGTAATTTTTAACATGCTTATGCGTAGCAGCGTGAATTAACACTAAAATTTTCTTTAGCAGAATGATTAAAATACCATAATTATGCAGATAATAGCATGTCATTGGAATATCGACCTCGTTAAATAATTTTTCAAGCAGATAATTTCATGCCGTTAGACCATCGGCCATGTTAAGTAATGTTTACTTCGAGCAAGAACTAGATAGTGACTGGAGTTTCTGCTCAAACAATCTTATAAACAGCCCTTATCATAGTGCAAGGAATGACGCATTGAACATGTTCTTAAAACTGCCACTGTGATATATAATGCAAATTTCGTAATTTTAAGACCAAGATTACGACCTTACCATTCAAAACTTAAAATAATAGGCCATACAGACGCCTAAATTTTTCTCAATAGGTCTACCCATGTACATGTATACATACGCCCAAAGGTCAAAAACAAGCATCCACTTGTCCTCCAAGAACATATCTTGCCCTTTGTCCATGGCATGACAAGAAATGCTGATAGAAGAGGTTATATCTCTTTGTCAAACATAGTGGAGCGGAGTGATACATCCATCCTTTAAACCCTCCGCGAGGAGATAACCGCACAGAGGTGTTCCGACACCCGCAGAATGTAATTCATCTTGACATTAAATATTGAGTTTGCAGCGGCCGATTGTTGGCTGCACAATGGCGCATTGCTGCCACTGGGCCCCCACAGATCTAATCAGTCTTCGTTGCATTCATAAGCAATCTAATTCATCCGCTCCCTCAGCAGAGCAGAGCTGTCCACCCACATCAGCGATCAGCGATACGTCTCTCAAGAGATTTTTCAGCCCCATCTTCATGGACAAAGCACACCTGAGTATCAACCACCAAGGGTCCAGTCCTCCATTGTGGTTCCCACCCTTGCAGTAAAGCTCCAGAATGGTAAACCAGGAGTTAGGAATTTGGAACTATTTTAACGTGTCAGACGTGGCTTTGTTGAACCATGCCAATTTGGCTTCGCAGAGGAATTTATTTGAAAACCATAACAAAGAAGTACATTTTTTACATTTTATTTTGATGCTGAATTGATGCTAAATGTAGATAAGGTATTGAGGTAAGACGAAATCGATAGAAAAGTGAAACCTATAATATGTTATAATAAAGTTGAGCTTGGTTTTATCAGTGCTGTTCGCAAACAAATAGTTTTAAATCAACTTTATAAAGTTATATTGAAGCATAAAATGTCAACCAAAAACTTTAAATGCATTAGCATCTTGATTCAGGACTGTCAGGAGATTTTGAAATACTCAGCTTTGTGGTATGCATCAGAAAAACTACAATGAAATTTATTTCGAATGTAAACATATTTTACGAAATGTATTTACGAAGTTTTCATGCTGCATGCAAGCACTAGTCAGAAATTTTTTGTTAAATTATGCGGGAGAATTCAAGGTGCACACATCGAACCCAAATCGATTTCTCCAAGATGATCGCGCATACAAAAATTTTGAGTTTTAGCTTTTGATTCAGGTCAATATATTCCAATAAATAATTCCTTAAGTTTATAGCTAACCATAAAAACATCATTCATATGTTGAGAGTGCATGCAACTACATGGGTCTTTTTCAACATCAAAAAATGTATGAATTACATGACCAGCTGACGATTTCTTTTAAAGGAAAGAAATTCAAGCGTGGCCCTAGCATGAATTGTAAGAAATTTTGACCAGCTATTGAAAAGAAATCGATATCTTCGAAAAACTGCAATAAAATGCATTGCTGGAGCTTAGTTTTTTTTAATGGACATGTGTTTTTCAATATCAACACAAAAATGGAACAAGTGCATTCTTAGGAAAATTTACTAAAAGGTCCCCAAACATCCCCATCGACAAAGCCCTGAAAGTCCAGTAACACCTGCTTGCTTCAAAGCCATGGCACCAAATTCTCGAAAAACTACATCAGCAATAATGGAATCTCAGTGCACTCGCAGAGAAACCAATTTTGAAAAAATAATGGAATAGCAAGTCCCAGACCATTTCCAAAATCTCCATCGCCATATCTGACAACACGCGAGGAGCTTGATACCAACACGCAATGCCTGGCAGGGGGACAACCGGATGGCATTAATCCCACCAGTCACTTCCTATTAGTCACGTTGCTACAACGGTGTTCATGACGCACACACATTATTCCGCGTGTACCCAAGCCGACGATCCAACGACGATCGTTCGTGCTCACGGCCGTGATAAGAACGCTGCATCCAATTAGTCACGAGGCCTGCTCCAGCGCCCACCCCCAACGGGGTCGAGTAACATCCCAGAAAAAGCAATGCTGTGGCCATTCGTCACGCCCCATTCTCCAGCGCCTAGCACTTCCTGCCTTCCAGCACGTTACTGTTACGACACAGGGGTTTTGTAGGTTTTGTAAAAATAATAGTATTTTTTAAAAAAATTGCCAACGTCGGGTCGTTCCTAAAAACATTTCTAAAAACACTTGCAAGAAATGACTGAAGAACAATCGAATCCATATGTTAGTTTTATTTATTTTTTTAATCGAAATTTTCGTTCTAATCGACGTAAGAAACGATTGTTTTGCGAAATGCATTTCATTGTTTCGATCATAATCCATCCTTCGATCCATCTAAAATTAAATAACAATGGAACAACTACTTTAATGACCTGAACTCGCAGACAGTTGCTTAAGTATACGATCTCTGAAACCCCCTCACCAGTCATAGCACAGCAGATAACTTCGAAAGTTCATTTTAAAATTAATAAGAAAATATTTTCAAGAAAAATAGGGCCCAATAATGCATCAGTGCCTCTCACACGTTGCCTTTTTGTCAACAATTACCTGAACAGGGCTCTACCTGAAGTAACTTTATCAACCTCCATTGCTTTTCCTTGACTTTTACAGCTTTTAGACAAATTATTCTGACCACTGAAAGTGCAAATATATCACATGAGCAAATGTAAATTATGATATACGATTTAAAAAAGAATGCAAGACTGACTGCGTCTTGTCTTGACTTTGGTGTTAAATAATAGAAGTTCCATAATTTTTCATAACCTTCCATGCTGTTGAAATTTTAAAAGCCTTTAAAATAGCTTTAACTAGAACACAAAGTGAATAAATAAAGAGAAATAATTCCATGTAATGTCAATATCATAATTTTCATTTCATGACTACTGAATGGCTTCTTGTGTGAAAGCAGATGTAATATACGTGTATTTTCAATTTCCCAAATTTTTAAAAGAAAGCA